>PVJD01012620.1:0-38671 GCA_004026545.1 Mormoops blainvillei | reverse complement strand
CTGATGCACATTATAAAAATGTGTTTTTTCTCCAAATGATAATGTAAACACCAAAGAGGCTGGATTATTTAAACTATTCATTGCTGTATCTACTGTGCCTAGACCAATGCCTGGTTCCTAGTTGAAGTGGAATATCACAGGTGAAATTAACCACTAAATTACAAAGATATGTAAGGACTGCAACACAGAGCTCTAAACTCACAATGATATTTTTATTCCATAAGGAAAATCCATTTTGTAAAAAATTGAAGTATTAGCAAATAAGGAGGTTGCTTGCACATATGGGCACCTTTTTGCAAATTAGATAAAAGGAGCCCATCCCCTTAGATAGTGATTTTCAACCAATGTGCCACAAGAATTTTTAAAACATGAAATACCTGACTATTTAGTCAGGGACACTGGCTAAAAGAGACAATCTTTTCCTTTAGATTGTCAAATAAAAAAAATTCAACAGCCAACACAAAATTAGCAATTTGGTGTGACTCAATCAAAACTAGACCTATGTTTTGAGGGGTGTCAGAGCCCAGCTGTTCAACCAAGGTAGGTTTTGGTGGCGAGAGGTCCAATTGAAAGAAAGCATGAGGAACCAAGATAGGAACCACACTGCAAGCTGCAGGTGAGCTTTATTACTGGTTACAGGGGGTTTTGCAGAAGCTCAGACAATAGTGGCATCATGCCACCGTTGCGGAGAACAGTTTTGCTTAGGTCACGCTTCCATAAGGTGTCTACGTAACCGGGGACTTCAGCGCATGGGTACAATGACTCACAGGCATGTGATGATGGACTCATGGCTCCCAGCTGCCTGAGCTGGGCTGACCTTCAGGAGCCCCCACAGTGGGGGGGGGGGGGGCGGTCAGACTGATGTGCCACAGAATTTTAGTAATTGTTTTTTTCTGCCATGAGATGAAAAAAAGTTGAAAATTGGTTCTTTAGGACAAGGTAGCACTGAACCGGGGAAGAGGGCTTAATAAGAAAATGACCTCTACTATGTGAGAACAATCTTTATACTACATATAGCACAGCAGTCCCCAACTTTTTTGGCAGCAGGGACTGGCTTCGTGGAAGACAATTTGTCCACAGACCAGGCCTGGGGGGATGGTTCTGGGATGATTCAAGCGCATTACATTCAAGCTCACCTCCCACTGTGCAGCCCGGTTCCTAACAGGCCCAGGCCTGTACTGGTCCAAGGCCCGGAGGTTGGGGGTCCCTGCTATAGCAGACGCTTCTCAACACATAAATACCACTGAAGATGGAAGGGTCTTGTTAAATCAAGAAGAGAGAGAGAAAAGATGATTAACAGTTAATAAAATCAGTGTCTAAGTTAGGATTAAAAACTTTAATTTCATATTTTCTACTGCCATTTATTGATTTCCTCCTTTGAAGAGACATCACTTCAGGATAGAGACAAACAGGAGAAGAAATAAAAGTCTGTGCAAGTGTGTGTGTTTGCGTGTAGACACCCTGTGACAAATGTGCAGGCGCACTCCTTTTGCTTAAATTTTATTACTAGGAACAATAACTTTACATATTTACTGTGTTTTCTTTCAATAAGCAGATATAGTTTCATTTCATCATAATGTCTGAAAAAATTCAAGTTATAAGCAAATATATACAATTAAACATTTTACTGTGTTTATTTTCTTCCGAGTTAAGTCCTACCTTCTTTTTTTCTACTTCTTATTTCTATCAACTCTACAAACTAACAAGTTTCTTTAACCTGACCCATTTTCTTTCTGCTCCATGTGCTTTTAATAGTCTACCTCATTTTCTTTGAATATTAGGTTCTACTTATTAATACAGGTTCAGCTATATTATAATTATCTGCTTAATATGACAATTTATAAGTTTTCTCATTTGTAAACAGATATCTCCTTACAATAAATATTTTATTCTATTTCTTATGATGGTTTACAGTGATAAAGTATAAATAACTATGTAGATTATACACTTGTTTGCAATGTAAAAATAAATAAATATGTTGCTCCATCACCAATTCTATTGCCTGCCTAAAGAGTGTTCCTGAATTGAAAAAGGAATTGTAAATACAGATTAAACATTTATTAGAGGCAATTTCATTAAAGTTAAGAGGCAAATACATTTAAAAAAGCTGTTATGAGATGTTTGACCTGGTCGCATGTGAAAAATGAAGAAAAAGAAGATATTTGCTTATGAAGCTTTGCATTGGCTAAAATAATTCTGAACTATGACACTTTTTTGGCCTAAGCTTCTAGGATATTAAAAATTTAACTGTTGCATCTCTATTTTAATGCTGTGAAATATTACGCTTATAAACATTATATATTTATATGCTTAAGAAATCATTCTAGGTCAACCCTATTTATGTCCTAATGTAGTATGAATAGAGAATTAAAACAACCAAATCATAATTATATAATCTTCCACATGTTATTGAAATATTTATCAATCATTTATTATAACTAGAGGCATTGTGTTAGTTGTGGGGATATAGAGATAAACAAAACAAAGTGTATTCTCCTAAGGCATTCACAATTTTGAGGGAAGATTAATAGTAAAGTATATATTCACTCATTTATTTAATAGATTTTTTTAATTTGGGGGTTTAGGCCTGAAATAGAGGATTAGAACAGAATGCATGTGGGTTGAGAGAGTCAGAGTTAGTAAGTTCTAATTCCTTGCACTATTCAGAAATAAGCTAAAGATATTAACCAACATCTCATAAAGATAAACAAAACTATGAACATTTCTATAAAACATAGCAGAAAATTAAAAAGTGTTAAATCATAATAAAATATAAACTTTCCAACATGTCAGAGAGAGAAAAATTTTATGAATGTAACAAACAACCAAAGAAAAGAAAATGATCTTATCATTTGTTTTTAAAATGCAAAACAAAAAGTAAAAGAAATGCACTCAAATACATAAAAAGGAGAGGAAAAATCAGTACAAATTAATATGATGGAACTAGTAAACAATTAAAACTGTCAGTAGCAATATTATTACAAGTCAAATTTGTATAATACAACTAAAAAGAATCAGAGGGAATTTTATAGTCTTAAATGCTATTGAAAACTAAGGCTGAAATCAGGAAGTTACATTAACTTAATTTAAGCATTTAAAAAAATAGTCCAACTAAATTTTTAAAAAGTATAAAAAAGTAGTTTATGCAGGTAAGAATAGAAATTAAAGAAATAGAAAACAAGAAGTCATAAGAAGAGCAAAGAATACCAAAATGTGGTTTTTTGAAAAGCCTAAAATATTAAACATTAGCAGAACTGATGAAATAATAACTAGGAGGAAACAAACACGATTAAGCAGATGTATAGACACCTAACCAAAGATGAAATAGAAATGACAATGATGAAAATATTATTGTTTAAAACTTCACACTATTAATTTAAAAATAAATATGAAATGTACAAATTACTAAAAACAAAGATTCTCAAGTTCTTAGTGTTTCTTTTTAATGATCAAGTAGCAGTTTATTACACCAACTGGATTTCCATAGATCAAGGGAATTAAATTAAAACCTCAAAATCATCTAACACACTAAAGTAATCTGTACTATGATAATCTCCAAAGGAAACATCAGTAACTTTCCTGGAGTACAACACATTCAGCTGACTTATATATGAATTCTATTAAGCAGTCATGGGACAATAAACCCAATCATAAGGAAAATTTTAAAGAAAATTTTATAAGAGGAAAAAACAAACTTAATTTAATGTAGATAATTAAGTATAGAAGAATAACATAGAAGATAAATTATACTCCAATGCTACTGATGAATATATATGCAAAATTCTAATAAAAACATTATAATAAAGAATACAGAAATATATTAAAGTAATTATCCAAAATATCAGAAGACAAATATTTGAATAAAAGAAAATATTTTCAAAAAAATATAACTAATAAAAGACTTTCAAAATATACAAAGGATTCTTAACTCAACAAGAAAAAAATAATTAACATTTTTTAAATATGGGGAAAATACCTCAACAGACTCCTCATCAAAAGTATATAAAAATGGCAAATAAGTATCTAAGAAGATATTTAACATTGTATGTTAAGAAACTTGCAAATTTAAACAAAGAGATGCCACTAAACGCCTATTAGAACGGCCAAAATTCAGAATACTGACAACACCAGAAGCTGGAGGGGCTGTGGTTCAAGGGGAATTCCTATTCATTGCTTTTGGGAATTCAAAACGGTACAGCTACTGTTGAACACAGTTTGGCAGTTTCTTACAAAACTATTCTCTTACCATATGACCCAGTAATTTTGCTCCTTTGTATTTACCCAAAGTAGTTGCAAACTAATGTCCATAGGAACACTTGCACAGGGATGTTTATAGCTGTTTTATTCAAAATTGTCAAAAATTGGAAACAACCAAGGTATTTTCAGCACAGGAATGGATAAATAATGTGGTACTTTCAACTGCAGAGTATTATTCAGCATTAAAAGGAAACGATTTAGCCCTGGCTAGTGTGGGTCAGTTGATTGGAGCGTCGTCCCATAACCAAAAGGTTGTGGGTTCTGTTCACAGTCAGGCACATGCCTAGGTTGCTGGTTCCATCCCTAGTTTGGGGGCATGTGACTCCCGAGCCAGGTGCCTACTAGATCCCCGGTTTCAGGGGTGTCAAGCAGGCAACCAATTAATGCTTCTCTTTAGCATTGATGTTTCTCTCTCTTAAAAAATTCCACAGGTGAGGATAAAAAAAAAGAAAAAGAAATGAGCTATCAGTTCACTTAATTCACTTATATATGGATTCTAAAGAACAATATAAATGAATAAACAAAACAGAAACAGACTGGTAAACAACAGAAAACAAATTTGGTGGTTGCCAGAGGGAATGGTAGATGTGGGACTCAGTGAAAAACACGAAAGGACTGACAGGTAAAGATAGGTTGTTACAAAATAGTCATGGGGATGTAAAGTAATACAGCATAGGAAATATAGTCCATAATATTGTAATTATGATGTATGGTGTCAGCTGGGTACTGGATACATCAGGGAGAACACTTTGTAAAGTATATGATTACCTAACCGCTATTCTGTACACCTAAAACTAATACACTACAATGTTTAATGTAAACCGTAATTTTAAAGTTTTTTAAAGTAAAAAAGATATTTTAAAAAAGTAAGAAATGAGCTATCAATCCACAAAAAGACATAGAGAAACCGTAAATGCATATTTCTAAGTGAAAGAAGCCAATTTGAAAAGGTCATATACTCTGTGAATCCAACTATCTCATATTCTGGAAAAAGCAAAATTATGGAGACAGTAAAAAAAAAAATCAGTGTTTTCCTGAGATTGGGAGGTGGCTTGGGAAGGCAAGGATGAATAGATGAGGCTTAGAGAATTTTTAAGGCAGTGAAAATATTATGTCTAATATAGTCATAATGGATACATGTCATTATCCATTTGCGTAAACCCCTCTAATGTATAATATCAATAATGAACTCTAATTTTAAATTGGAATTTAAGTGATTACAATGTGTCAATATAGGTGCACTTTTGTAACAAATGTACCACGTTAGTGAGAAATGTTAACAGTAGGAGGAGTGTGCTGAGTGTTTGCGGGCCCAGGAGTTACATGGGGACTCTACCTTCTCAAATGTGCTGTGAGTTTAAGGAGACATAACAACTAAATGTACCGTATTCTGGAGGATATCTTGGAACAGAAAAATGACCTTAGGTAAACTAAAGAAACCTGAATAAAATATGTATTTTACTTAGTTAGTCATAATGTATCAATATTAATTCACTAATTTTAATAAATGTATCACCATAATATCAGATGTTGATAAGAGGAGGATTTGTCATTTGATCCTCACAACAATCTTAACAGATAGGCACTATTGTTTATAATTATCCAACATATACAGAGGCTGAGGAATAAAGGCTAAGTTATTTGCTCAAGTATACAACAGCTAATTTGGTAGGACAACCAAGGTTTAAATCAAATAATCTGGGTTAAAAACAAATACATATATACACACATATACATGTGTATGTATGTATATATATATACTAAAATACATTTTATTGAAAACATTAAAAATATTGTAAAAAGTAACAAAATGACAGAAAATATTTTATCATCTAACCCCTTCTCCTCCAAAATAGCATTAAAAAAAAGAACAAATTAGTAGAAAAAATTAAATACAATAAAAAAATTTGGAAGAATGTACAAGAATTCATGTCACAGAAAATGTTCGTGTTTAATATACATATGCATATACTCTAAAATCAATATTTCCTATAAGGAAGGTTTCATTGTGGTTTTTTTTTGTTTGGTTTTTTTTTGGCCATATAAAGCAGTTTTAATAGAATTTGTGTGATTGTGATTTTTTTCCCATTACACTGATTTTACCAATGCATATTAATAATACATTGTACTTGTTCCTTAGCATTTTCTCCATGATTTCATCACTGAATTTATCAATAATAATTATTTAGCTGTGTCTCTTGTTTTATCTATGAGCATTATGAAGGCAACAAATCTGTTTTTAACTTAAAAATCTTCATGTAATAATGTATAAAATGATTCTCCAAATATAGAAATGTCTATTCAGTGAACAGTCACGTTTTCAGTGTTATCGGAACAGTAGGCACTCATCTAGATTCTTTAATCAATACAAATGTTTTCCTTTGGTTTCCTATTATCATCCTAATGTCATCCATCAGTTTATGCCTTCATTTTATCAAAACTTACATGATTTCAATAGTATATCTATTTTAAAGTAGTTCAAAGCATCTGAAGTGCTTTCACATAGGCTCTATCATGTAATTTACTATATAAAAACAATGTAATTGTTTTTGCAATTTAATGAAAGGAACAGATGAAAAGACACTAGCAGACAAAATGATTATCCAAGTTTATATACATTGTAAATGGCAAAGCCAGAATCTCAATCCGGAGCTTCAAATCCATTGCTCTTTCAGTTAGAAATATTTATGTTGTACTCTCTAATTCTGAAGTTGTAAGGTGTAGAATAATTGAAAGGTTTTCAGTAAAAAGTGATAGAAATATTCTTTATTAAAACCCTACTTTTCCCACTTATAAATGAGTACATTGGAGAAATAATTAAGAATTTGTACCAATTTAATGGGGAAAAAGCTACTTCAAAAACATTTCTGCTATCACCCTGGCTGGTGTAGCTCAGTGGATTGAGTATTGCCATGTGAACCAAAGTGTCACTGGTTCGATTCCCCTGTCAGGGTACTTACCTGGGTTGTGGGCCAGGTCCCCAGTAGGGGGCATGCGAGAGGCAACTACACATTGATGTTTCTCTCCCTTTCTTTCTCCCTTCCTTCGCCTCTGACTAAAAATAAAATAAAATAAATAAAATCTTTAAAGAAATTCTGCTATAAAATAAAGGGGATATGACTTGACTTTGAAAGAATTAGGTTTATTGGGTATCTGAAGAAATTCTGTATACATACAATATTTGATAAGTGACAGTGTAGAAGATGCTGCAGAGAATCATCATCATTTCAAATGTACAAGAGGCCAAGCACAATGAAGGACACAAAGAAACGTGAAACAACTGCTAACTGGGGAGAGGTTCCATTTTAGCAGATTATCAGTGTCCCAAGTAATTGCTTGCCAAATACCCTTTGTAGTTTTTAAAATTTTTACACATACATGTGTGAAATAGTAAACATTAAAATTAGTATTTTATGGTTTAATATAAATAATATTTCAATGTGCATTGTTTTTTTACATGAAATTTAAAATATTAAATTATATTTCATGTAACTGACTCATTCCAAGTCCTTGCACATACTGGAGGAAAAAACTGGTACCTAGTTCCTGTGACAGCATCATTTCCTTCAATACTATCTTTCTATAAATATGTATAATACTGCCCACTGGCTTTCACTGGTTCAAATTCTATTCAGCTGCCTAAGTAAATATATTGTTACTTACACAAAAACAAAAAAATGTAAAAACTATACATAAAAGGTAAGATGATGTTCTCTGAACTAATGAAATTTGCAATGTTTTCTTTCCTAATTAAAAAATCATTCTGGCTCCAGGAAATAAAACTTGGATTACCTATTGGCAAAATCTTTAAGTAATTAAAAGAGACATTCTCTTTTCTATATAAACAAACATTCCTTTTTGTGATAAGATGGTTATGGGCTATTTTAAAGGTCCTTTTCCACCTGCTGCTTCACAATGCAATTTCCTCAAAGTGCTCAGAGTAGAGGTTTAATATTTATATTTAACACATGATTTAATCTCTGTCTTCTTTAGTGCAGAACTTAGATAAGAAAAAAAAATTCTTTAATATAACTTTTATTCAATTAGTCCCTGTAGCAAAAGCCGAAGTATTCTTTTTTGTGTTATCACATTTTTCATAGCTTGGCTATACCTAACAGTTAAATTTATGCAGTACTGTGATGGAAGTTTTATTTGATTGTTACTATTTTTTAAAAGATTATTTATTTATTTATTTATTTATAGACATAGGGGAAGGGAGGGAGAGAAATATTGATGTGTGGTTGCTCCTTGTGCGCCCCCTACTGGGGACCTGGCCTGCAACACAGGCATGTGCCTTGATTGGGAGTCAAACCAGGACCAAATGACATTTTGATTCATAGGTTGGTGCTCAATCCACTGAGCCACACCAGCCAGGGTGGTGATTGTTACTATTTTTGAATTCATATTACTTTTATTCATGTATATGAGTTTTCAGAGTGAATGATGAGGAGGAAGAAGCTCCAAACCTATTAGCACCCTGACCTCTAGAAATATGTTTCATAGCAACTTTGTGCCTATTCTTTTGGGGATGTGGTGTGATATTATTGAACAGATTAAGAGGAAGAGTAACACCAAGTTCTGATGAGTGAACAGATTAGAAAGGCAAAAATGGAGCGTGTGGTCATGTTTGTGTATGTAGTTATGTTTTTCTTTTATCATATTAAAATTCATGTGAAAGATAAATAAAATGTCTGCTTATCTATCAGAATTAGAAAATACTGAGTGACTTGGGTGACCAAAGTAGCTTTAGTTTGTAGGTCTGAGTAGATATCCTTTTATATTTATTAATATTATCTGTATGAATTTCACATTTGACTTTCAACAGATTAAAAATATATAAATAATTCTAAAGTCTTTTACTTATATGGCAAAAGCTTATCATCATTAAAAGCAGGAGGTAAATTTGAGATTGAAGTATTTGGCATTATTTTGTTAGTTTACTAAAATGTTAAGAATCTGAGATAAAAAATGGTTATCATCATCAAAGTCTTTGAGACAATTGTATCAAAATTTAATGAAATGAATTATAACAGAAACTCTAGCTGTCCTTTCGACTATTAATTACAAGTTTACATTTATTTTTTAATCAAATATATATGTACATGTATAAATGTTTGTGTTTAAAAAGTTATTTTAATAAGTTTCTATTCTCTTCGTTAGCAAAGGAATCACAAATTTCTGTGAACTATACAATTAATCCAGTATTTTGCAATATGTCAACAACCTACTTGTCTATTTATTATTTTATAGTCGTGGGGTATGCCACCTCAAAGCAAAATGTTGAAATCAGGATTGCTCCTGTATAGCATATGCTTGTCAAGAATGAAAAGCTGAAATGAACTGAATAAAAAGTACTGCCAAAGAAAGATTGAATGGGAAATAAATAGGCAAGGGGGGATTCTTTCAAAAGTACTAAAACTATTGCAATACAGGAGATAAATGGAACTGAAATCTGCTGAAATATAAGTTGGGATGGTATTTTAGCTTTACTGAGGTATAATTGGCATAAATTGTATATATTTAATGTGTACAAAGTAATGATTTGATGCATGTATATATAATGAAATGTTACTTCAATCAAGCTAACTAACATATCTATCACTTCTCATAGTTACTTTCTTTTTTTTCTTTTCTTGGTGAGGGTAATTAAGATTTACTCTTAGCAAATTTCAAGTGTACAATGCAGGGTTGTTAACTATAGTCACCGGCTGTATATGAGATCTCTGGAACTTACTCACCTTATAACTGAAAGTGTGCACCCTATGGCAAGCAAATCCCCATTTCCCCAAGCCCGCAGCACCTGACAACCACTATTCTATTCTCTGCTTCTATGAATTTGACTTTTTTAGGACACCATACATCCATAAAAGTGAGATCATGAAGTACTAGTCTTTCCGTGTTTGGCTTATTTCACTTAGCTTAATGTTCTTCAGGTTTCTCTATGTTGTCACAAATAAGAGGATTTCCTTTTTATGACTGAATAATATTCCATTGTATAGGAGGGGTTTTAAGAGATGTTATGAGCTAATGGAAAGTATTAAATTAGGCCATCTGTGTTTGCTATCACTGAATTTAGGCTCATACTCCCCCAAGGAGTCTGGGAGATAGAGGCTTTATCCATGTCAATGATTATACAGTGTGTGGCACAAATAACATCTCTTTTTTATTACATAAAAATCTTTTATTACAAAATCATATCACAAAAAGTGATAGCCTATGCCTCATGTGATTCTGTAACATAGCAACATCACACTCAAGCACACCATATGACATTTTAGGTGAAATGTTCAAATTAAAACTATAAATTATTACACATATTATTACCCTAGCAACCACACTCACGCAGATGTTGCTTCTGCTGGATCCTGTATTTCAAAAGAGAATCTCCTAGTTTCTAGGAAATGTATTCCTCCGTTATAAAGCTGGCAAGCCTTGGAGAGAATTTACAATTCAAATGGACAAAGAAAGAATGTGCACTACAAGTTTTTGAAAGTAAAGGCTCCTAAAAAAAGAGGCCGGGGGCCTAGGGTCAGGGAAAAGCTTATGTTAAGTTTAGTCAAACTTAGAAAACATTTAGGCCATTTTAGTCAGTACTAAGTTAAGAAGTATGCCAAGGTTATTCTTTGGTAATGTATATTAGGTTAATAATCAAGAGTAAAATGATAAATTCCAAATATAAGGGTATAGAATAAGAATAGAAAAAAAGCAAAAAATGAAAGGCTGTTAGAATAAATTTCAAAAATCACAATTTCTAGTGTATATTTATACAATCTGAATCAACATGCAGATTTTGATGGGATATGTCTAATTAGGGTCTCTAATATAATAGCAAAAAAATTCATATAAGTCATCCTAAAAGTAAACTTTAGCTTTTAAAATTAAGCCTTACAAATGGGAAATTAGTTAATAACAGATATATTTTTGTGTTAGCAATTCCAGAATTTGGGTTTCATATCAAAATTTGAAGTCTTGGTTCCTTACTGAAAGAAGATATGGGAAAAAATTGTTACTCTAGAGTCAAATAATGATATAAATATATAAATCCTAATTTAGAAATTGGGAGTTAGTCACACACACACACTTAAATATACAATTATCAAACCTCAAAGTGTGTGTTACATTGAATTTCAAATGGGAATTTCTGGGCACAAAAAGTATTATCTAGTTAATTGGGCAATGAACTAACAGGGTTGCCAAGTTATATTAGGCAATTAAACAGTACTCAAAGGGCAATTTAAAATTTCACTGCTTAAACTAAATTATAAATTATAACTAAAAAGTGATAGCCTATGCCTCATAAGATCTCTTTATTATCATATCATTGACTTTCATAAATCAAAGATAATTTTGAATAAAATTAGCTTAAGTTAAAGAGATTATAATTTGTGGAAGTATATATGTCTATAATATATTTTTATCCACATATATCTATAAAATTGATTCAGATGCATGGTTATAAATTTCTATTACAGAAAAAAATAAACTTTAAATAAGGTTAGGGGACAAATATCTTAAGTCCTCAAATACAAGAGTTAAGTTTTATTGAGGGAAAAGTTTAATGCTAAATCCTGTGTAATTCAAGATTGCATTAGAGTGCTTTTGCTGCAGAAGAAAGACTGAGCAAATACCTGCTAATCCTCAGTGTATATGTTTGGCAGGGCAGTAGGGAGGGCATCTCAGGAAAACAAAATTTAGAATAGGGAAGAAATACAGAATAAAAGGAGCAAATGTCCAGCATTGCAACAATACAGATGATGCTTACTCATGAAAACTTTTGCTAGGGAAGACTTTTGAAATCAGATAATCTCAAGCAGTCTATGTGGGTGAAGGAGAAAGACCAATCAATTTGTCTGTTGCCTCCTTTCTGCATCCTATCTTTCAGCTTTGTGGCAATGAAAAAGTTTCATTGAAAGGCTCAAATTTTCCTTTCCGGAGGTGATGAGCTACTTTACCTATTGTTCCCTTGTCTCCAACCTGCTTGGAGTTAGAAATATATTCAAGTGAAGAAAGTAAAAAAAACAAAAAACAAGACCCTGATGGGCAGTAGGAATCTCTACCACAATCATTTCTGCTTCCACTTTTGCCTCGCTCAAGTCTTTTCCTTATATGAGCCACCATAATCTTTTTAATATATATTATATGTTGTCATTTATCTAAATAAATCGAGGTCCTTCAATGGTTTCCCATCACCCATTGATTAAAATTCTTCCTTCTCTCTCTCTCTCTCTCTCTCTCTCTCTCTGTTTCTTCCTCCCTCCCATCCTCCCTTCTTCCTTTCTCTCCCATGTAAATAGGGAAAATGAACAATGTTTAATAGATTAACTGTGGTGAGCTAGTGAAAAACCGGAGATTAAAAACAATCATACTGAAGATATTAAAATGAAATTATTTCATTCAGTGAACATGTCACAGGTAGGCACAGGTAACCAGGTTCTTGGTGCTTGCGGACAAAGAATTGAACTGAACACACAGAGTTTATAGCAGAGAGAGACAGCAGATTTATTAAGCTATAATACAGTCGACAGAACATGGGAGTGGGCCAACTCTGAGCAGAAATTGACCCCAGGGGCTAGAGGGTTTCTACTTTTATAGGGTGGATATTTCCTGGCAAGTTTTGGCAGGCTTTTATTGCGCATGTATAAGTAGCTATATTACTTTAAAAATACTGTGCCTGTGGTCTCCCATGATTTTCCTTGATTGGCTACTGGGGAAGGGGGTCCCACAATGCTAATTTATTATAATGCTATTATAATGAAGCAGGGGTCATGTAGCATCTTCAGCACAGGTGTATCCATGATTCCCATAATGATGTCCTTAGCCCTGGGGCACCTCTGAAGTTTCCTCCTTCCTGGCTATCTCCTGCCTCAAACACAGCAAACAAGGCACATCTTTCATTTAATTTTGACTGGCAGGCTTCCCTTCTGCATTATTTACCACCCTCTTGCTGCTTACCTTCCTTTAATACACTTCGCCCTGGGTGCTATTTTAAGTCTGGGGTGGGGAGGGGCACTGCTTTTGTTCTTTACCTGCTTTTCCTGCTTGGCTGGTTGTTCTCACCTTTGAAGATTCAGCTGGAATTTTATTCCCAAAAAGACATTTCCCCTAAGCATTTTAGTTAATATGAAGCCCTGTCATAATTCTCAATCACTGAATTATATTACTTAACTCTAGAGCACTTATAATGATTATAAACAGTTTAAAAGTCCTTCCTAAGCTCCTGCTATTTAAAATTTTTTTTTTACTTTCAGAACATTCCAGTCAAATTTAATTTTAAAGACACATGTATTTTATATATATATATATATCCATATATATATGCAATATTAAAGAATAAATTCTACCTTTTGATGATATTTGATTCATGGAGCTTATATATCTAGCATATCGTCTAATAATATTAGGAACTATAGGAGAAAATTTTAAACACAAATCAGCTGGAGAAAACAAAAAATTTTGTTTGTTTTATTTATCCCTCTTATAACACCAAGAGATCTTTGATTATTCTAAGATTTTTTTAAAAAAATATTTAATTTATTTATTTTTAGAGAGAGGGGAAGGGAGGGAGAAAGAGAGGGGGAGAAACATCAGTGTGTGGTTGCCTCTCACACACCCCAGACCAGGTACCTGGCCTGCAACCCAGGCATGTGCCCTGACTGGGAATATAACTGCGGACCCTTTGCTTCTCAGGCTGGCACTCAATCCACTGAGCCACACCAGCCAGGGCAGATTATTCTAAGTTTTAATGAAAATAAATAATACATTACATATATAGAAGGACAACAGTGTGGTGATTGTAAAGGTGAGGGGTTTGGTTGGAGGGGGAAGAGGGTATGTGGGGATAAATGATGATGGGAAAAATAGAAAATTTAAAAAAGTATTAAAATAATAAATAAAATAATGTGAAATACTTAAAGTTTTTTAATAATGTTATCTGACTTTTTTAAAAACTTAAATCATAAGATGATGCAAGGGAGTATAAGAAATAAATTTTTTCTCACGGCTTTTACAGTTCAAAACACAAATTTTCTTGGACACATAATTGTAGCACCAGTTACTCTTTTTGGTCATGAAACTAAAATAAAACATATGAGAAATGTATTTATGTAAGAGAATATAATGTGATTTGGTAAAAACACCTGGTTTTGGAAAATACAACTAAACTCTATTTTTAAAAACAAAAGTAATTTTAAGTGGTCACTTGTTCATTTAAATGTCAGTATAATTTTATAGTTATGAATTATTATTCTGAGAACAATTAACATATCAATTTTTAAATTACTTTGTTTAATCTCAAAAGGTTTTTGTCCACTTTCCCTTTTCTCACTGAGCTTCTGGGCAATAGATTCTCTGGCTTTTCTCTTCTACTGCTTGTATGTGGAGTTGTTTTGATAGAGCCTTAATAGAGTTAGTCTGTCATTTGTGTATGAAGTTCAAAATCATTTTCTTCTTACTGAGTATTTTGTAATGTAAATCCTTGTACTCGCACCTGTTTCATAAAACAGAGTTCTGAATATTTTTCCTCTAATATGAACATCCATACTTTGATGATTCACCCTTGATATCCCCATATTCTACTCCAATGTATGTATAGAGGGCTCTCCCTAACGATTTGTTAAGGATTGAGTGTGACTTTGAATTCAATCCACTGCTCATTTTTACATTATGGTGGCATTTACATCATGGAGACTAACATTTAAGTGTGAATTGTATTCCACCCACAGATTCTGGCTCAGAATTATTGTCCACATCTGTGCCAAAGTGTTGCTGTGCATAGAGAAGTTAGTAAGTGCTCTCTAATCTGTCTTTCTGGTACTAACTATATGAAAAACTCTTCAAAAACTTAGTTCCCTGAGATTCTTTTATGGCTCAAGGTAGGTTTTAGAGGATTTATATGATTTTAGGTTGTCCTACATAATTATGAAACTTGCAAAAGATTTGCATCCGTAAAAGTTTTAAAATTGATCTAATACTTTCAAACTATATTTTTACAATTTTTAAAATGTGACTATTTTGGCTAAAAATACTCCCTTTATTTTTTTCTTAAAGTTTGAAAATTGTTGTCAAATAGACAATTTATATATATCTACTTTATATTTATGTTTGCATGTACGTATTTACTCTTAATGATTAAATAATTATATGCTACACATTTTATAGACATAAGTTATTATACAAACATCACAGAATTTGAAGAAATATTAAGTGCAGACAACTTACAGTATATCTATAATCAGTAAAATCACCACTTTGTCTTGTAAAATTTATTTTATTTAATTAGTTAGTTTAAGAACTAAGATGTCTATGTTTCTGAAAGAATAGAAGTGGTATTTTAAACATGAAATTCATTCTATAATTAATAAAATTATATTGACATGGCCATACATAAATGAGTAAATGAGTGTTTTTCTTTCACATTTATTTACCCTTTCAAAAATATATAGATTACTTTGCACATGTTGACCTAGGCTGCCTTGAATTTGTCATCTCTGCAAATCCAAACTCAATATCCAGATTCAATTAGAAATGAAAATCTGTGAAATTTTCCCTAATCTTTCAGACTCCTCTGTGATATACTGTAATAAAACTTTTAATTGATCACATTCTTAATTTATTTGGTACTGTGGTAGTTTTTCATTGTTGTTTCTTTCTGTTAGAACATTTATTTGTAGATATACTAATAAAATTCAGTACTTAAGTCATGTGCTGGACAATATGTGATAAATGAACTATACTTTCTGTGATATATCTATGTAAAACCATATTTTATCCCTTAAAATGAATGAAGAAACGAACAATAATTCCTTCTGTATAATATCTATTTCTGTTAATGTTTATATTAATAAAATTCAATTTAGAGTAATCAACACACTTCAAGTATGTGAGCTATATATAGAAATCATAATTTATTATTTGATTATGGTTATTAACATTGTAGTTATTATTGTAATTATGCCTAGTCCTTCAGTTACCTTCCTTGAATAAAAATGAAAGATAAAATAATTTCTCCTAAGAATTTTCATGAGCATTAACAGGTTCCCATTTGGAATATGATTAAGATATTTCCCAAGATTTTTTGGAAATAAAAATCTTAATATTGTCATTGGGACATTAAACTATGTTTCTTTCACTGCCTTCTCTTTAAAATGTGTTTATCAGTTGGAAATAAAGTCTGGGCAGATACCTATTTTTCTTCAGGATGGTGAAGATATTAAACCCCTGCTTTCTGCAGGTATTATAATGATGACTGACACTACCTTAGTCTTTTTATTTCATTTCTTTAGATTGTAAATTGAATCTGGTTCAGGCTCTCAATTACTTCCTTCTATACTTTCTTTTAGATATATGAGCAGCTTCAGAATCTATCCTACATGTCTCATACCAAATTTCTGTATTTATTATAAATCCTTTTTCTGTCTTATGGTCTTTGTAAATACCTGGGTATCATCTTGCAACTCACAATTCTTTTTTCAATTGATGATATGTAGGTAGAGAGAAGTTGATCTTATTGTGGTGTTTTATTTTCCAGGGTTCTATTTTCATTCCAAGCTTGCTCCTTTTTATTAGAATATCTACCACTCCTTTTGCCATGTATATTTACCTTTGTTTTATAGTACCTTGCAAATTGTGAAAGAAGACATTCTTTTATAAATCCCTGATATAAGTGCTTGATTATCAAACAACATGAACAAGAATCATAGAACTCTTAAATAGTATCCATTATTTACAATTTAAAAAAGATACAGGCAATTATGGGACAATGCTTTAGGTCCTTCCTGATATACTAAAATACTAAAACACACCTAGTCAAGATTTATGATCTATATGTTACATTCTTTAAACAAAGGAAAATATTCTAGCTCTGAATATCTCCAATTTATAATCTGATAATTTCATAGGTGGTACCGAAATTTAAGCTGCTTCATCAAGCCATAGATTCCAGATTTGTAGACAATAAACAACCCAGAGAGAAGTGTGTCCTACTAAAGCAATTGGTATAATCTTACCCTTCATTTAATAATGAGATTTGATCAGATTTTTGTGGGGTTTTTTTTTTTCTTTCCTCAAGAGAGACTGGAGGGGTGAGAATGGGAACTACCCTTTCATTCCAAATTACATGGAACTTCTTAAACATGTTCTTATAAAGTTTCATCAGATTTTTGATAAAATTAGTTTCTCTAGACACCTCATTAGAGTTTATCTTGATAAGGGACATTTTTAGGTACCTTTACCTAAAGTAGGAACCAAAATCTCTATTTGTATTCCTAGGCCACCCACATTAATGTTTTATGTTAGCTTTATTTCAAATGTGCTAACTATTCTTCAGTAAAGCTGTATAATTAAATTTTTTCTATTTGTAAATAGTATCTATAACAAATATATATTTTCAGTAGAGCAATACCTCAATACAAAAATGCATGTGCCCAACAATTTATTAATTATTTTTACTTTTATTTGTACAATTAAGGAAAATCACTTAGAATTTAGATCTGACTTTCCATGGTGAGAATTGTTAATGATATCAATGCTTGGAAAATGTAACTCAATTATTTATCCAAATATATGAACCATTTTAAATATATTTATTTACATAAAATGAAGGAAATCAAGAAACTTTTTAAAAATTAAAAAGTGTGATTCTTTGATTTTCCAATATATTTTCTAATTTTAGTATTTAGCATTTAGTGTTATATTTTAATTAAATCTTAGATCAACAAAAACAACTCATTTCATCCTATGTGAAAGGCGGACAGCTTAAATTTATCATGGGTGAGTATTCATTCATAGGAAATAATATATTTGTGTAAATATTATGTATTAAAGATTATGGCAAGAACATACAAATCAAAGCTCTTGGATAATGGCCTTTGTTTTTCCAGAAAAAGCAACTTTTAATCAACTCTATTCAACTTAATTTAAATTACTTTGAGTAGGCATCCTTATGAACATGTAATTATCATCACTTAATAACTATTGTTAGGTATTAATTCCTATGTATTGAATGCTTACTATATGCCAGATGCTAAGTTAATAGCTTTATAACATTGTCTGCATTTCTTTTTATAACACTCAAACAAATTAGGATTATTTGTGACCCATTTTCCAAATAGAAAATTGAAGATTTGAGTATGTCATAACGTGCCATGGGATTTCAAAACTAAATCCCTATCCACTGGCTATACTATCTTTTTTAATCACATTTAATGATCATATTCTATGTCTTTTGAAACCTTTAAGCAGCTCTAGAATGATTCCAGATATGAGATTCCATCTAATAATTCTTGATGTATAAATAAATCTGTAAGTTATTTAAGTGCTTAATTTATTATACAGGACAATGTTAAAGCAGGTCAAATAGAAAAAAAAACCTGTGATAAAATATCTCCTTTGTGTTTATGAGAGAAAAATATCAAAAATATATTAATGAATACCATTTTAATTGTTTTTCAATATAAAAATAGAAGATAATGTAGGTAGAAATCTCAAGATTAGCTATGCTATTTCTCAAGGCTGAAGAACAATAACTGGTAACAGTATATTTTTTTCTTGAAATTTCAAATTGTATTTAATTAAATTTCAGATGCATTGTTCATAACATAGTAAGATGTAACTCAAAATATGCTTACAGTTTGAGTTGAATCAAATAAACTAAAATGGTTTAAAAACCTAGACAATATTAAAAGCAACATTAGCTAGCATGCTTACTTAGCATGTGAAAGACAAAAGTGTCCCTTACTTGTCTGCACCTTATTTTTATCTTCTCACATTATTTGAAGTCTTAGTGAAGTGATGAAAAATAAATAAATTGAGTTTTAGTTAATTTATAAGAATTAAACTTCTTTTTCACTATCTATATTCTGTTATGTAATTAATACCACAATCTGTTCAGATAGTGGGTAGTAAATTACTTTCCATATAAAAATCTATAGTTTACAATGCACTATTGAACACTTAGAAGTTTTTATTAAATATGTACAATGCTATCATCAAAGTACAAACCTCATCTGCCCTATTCTTACTATATGCACAAAGTCTACTCAGAAAACTCTTATCTAAATATGCATAACAAATATGCATTGTATTAATAAATCTTGCATTCAAAAGCAATTTTTAAACATATTTTATCAGTGTATGCCACCTTTAAAATAAATAAATGATGATGAAAAAGAGAAAGAAGAAATTTTATGAAAAACAGAATCATATATCAGCAAGGAGATTTTCATATTAGTTGAATAATCACTATATTGAATTAAAAGAAAAATTATAACCATCCTTAATTAAATTTCCTACATTATCTCAGGTACTTTCTGGTGATGGTGTTGTGTGGATGATTCCTTGTAAAAGCTAACTCTATTTATGTGCCATACATGCTGTTGAGTCAGCTCCAACTCCGGCAATCCTGTGATGAGACATGTTCACAGTGTCCTGTCTTCAGCAACTCTGCACAGCTACTGTGGACTCATGTTTGTACTTTCTTTTGTGGAGTCAATCCCTCTCATTTTTTTTCTTGTTTTCTGCTGCCTTCTATATTTCCCAGAATTATTACCTTTTCCAAAGATCCCTACCTTCTCATGATGTGCTCAAAGGAGGACAGCTTCAGTTTTGTCATTTTTGCCTTCAATAATGATTCATGCTTGATTTGCACTAGTACCTACTTATTATATCTTTTTGTCAGTCCAGGGTCTCTGCAGTGTACTCCCCCAACACCATATTGAAATGAGCAATGTTTTTTGTTTTTGTTTTTGTTTTTCTATCAGCCTTCTTCACGGTCCAACTTTTGCATCCATACATGGTAATTAGGAACACAAGGGTGAGGACTATCTTAGCCTTGGTCTAATGACACATCTTTGCTTTTGGTGATCTTTCCTAATTCTTCCACTGATGCCCTTCTGAACCTCATCCTTCTCTTAATTTCTCGTCTGTGGTCTTCATTTGAATTGACGACTGAACCAAGCCTACTTTGTTGGCACTTTCTTCTATCACTTCATCAGAAGTTGTCTCAAATCATCCCTCCTTTTGCCAGTGAAGTGTTCTCATCTGTGTATCTTAAGTTATTAATAATTTTCCACCAATTGTCATTCCTATTTCCTCTGTCTAGCTAGTTTTTTTGTACAATGTGTTCTGCTCACAGATTAAACAAATAAAATGCACCCTTTGTCTGATACCTCTTCCTATAGGGAATCATTGTCTATATTTGTCCTGACAGTGGCATCCTGACCACAGTAAAAGTTACACATCAGGACAATCAAGTGCTGAGGCACAACTATTTCTTTCCTAACAACCATAGCTTCTCAGGATCCACAGAGTCAAAGGCTTTACTATATTCTATAAAACATAGACTAACCCTTTTCTGAAATTCTTTGGAACTCTCCAGGATATAATATTCACAATTATATCTCGAGTACCTCTTCCTTTTTTGAATCCAGCTTGAACATCTGGCATTTCTTGTTCCATGAAATGTAGAAACCTTTGTTGCATCACTTTGAACATCACTTTGCCTGCATGGGGAGACAGAGAAATAGTTCTATAGTTACTGCACTCTTGGTATCTCCTTTCTTGAAGTTTTGTATATATATTGAACGTTGCCAGTCTGTAGACCATTGTGTTGTTTTTCATATGTTTTGACATATTGTAATGAGGAAATAATACACTATAATTGTATAAAGCTACCCACATTAATCTTAGTAAATATTAAACCCAGCTTGTTACTTTAACCTGATTCATGTTAAACATTTATTTTCTAAGTATACTTTATTAGAATCAACAGGTTCAGTTAATATGTAAACCTAAGAAACAGTCTGACCTTGGAGTTTTTCCAACTCAAGGACGCTGACCATAAAGATCCATATTGGGACCACCAAGGACAAAGCTTGCATGTCTACAGCCCCTAACCAAGATCTCTGTGTTCTGCTTTCTCTCTCCTCCCTCCTCATAAAAATCTCTGTCTTCCCTAAAATGTTAAGTTGTGACCACAATTTAATATCTCCCACCTAGTAATCAAAGCTTTGTATTCTCGAACAAATCAAAGTACATAATCGGCCCTGTACTTTCACCTCCTGCCAAGTTCTCATTGCAGTTGTGAGAAATGCTGATACTGGCAATAAACTGCAGGTGTCTGGGGTAGGAAGGAAAACTAATGCCAGAAGTAAAACCACAGAAGTCCAACTGAAACAAGCTGAAATATGACATCAGAACAAAGGGAGTAAACCAGAGCAGGAGCTATGAGACTCTCTTTCAGCCCCTTTCCCTTATTCCTGCATCCACCTCTCAAGAGAAGCTGCACATCCTTACTCCCTCTGGGAAGTTTCCCCCTTCAGAATTCCCAACAATTTCCTATAAGACCAACTGATTCAAACAAAGATGGAAAGATAAATTTTAGAGGACAGGAGTCCCCAACATCTTCTCAAGATGACACTCAAATAAACAACTTTCCTTCTCACCAGCACCTGTCTCATGAATTTGGCTTTTATTGTGTCAGGGAGTTGAACCTGCTGTTGGCTTCAGTTTGGGTTCAATATTCTTGTTAGGATTTTCACAGGTTCACTCTCTGTGGTTTGGAATAATTGTATCAGTATCTCATCTACACCTGGTGATTTCTTTCTTCCCAATAATTTTAAGGCAGCTTTTACTTTCTAGAATTACAGGTTCTTCCTCATAGGAAACTTTTTCTGAGGTATCTGTCATCATTTTTTCTCTTCTGTATAGATTTTCAGTATATACTTTCTACCTTTCCTTTATTCTCTCTTGTTTAGATATTGTGCTCCCTTCTTGGTCATTCAACATTTCTAATCTAGGTTTGAGTTCTTTTAGTTCTTGAACCTGCTGGTAGAGGGCTTTCATTTTTACTTTTAAGTTATTCTTTTATATCTCCTTACATTGACTATTTTGTAGTACTTTATTTCTACATGATAGCCATTGAAAAACTTCATTCAGCATTCTAACTCTGGCTTGTCACCTTTAACTGTGGCCTCTTGCCTATAAACACTATCTGTAATACAATATTTTTTTTTTGAAAATTTCTATTTACAGAGGCAGAAACTAAGTCAGATTTGTGATAAGTAACTTGTTAGCTCTCATCATTGCTATGTGGTAAAATATAATTTTTAATATGGGTCATCTATTTCCAAATCCAAATGGATATAAACACTAATATTTAGTACTTACCATTTCATTTGGGAGACTCCCTGAAAAACATTGACTGATTGACACAAGGTTTTGTGGAAGAAATGCTGTGATTCTGAGTGATTCAAAGCTGTTAAGCTCCTTAGTAACTTTGTTGAAAAAAGGAGAAGACCTGTATATATCAGTCACAACACTCATGCAGTCAAAAATTTTAAAAATTATGTTGCATCAGTCATACTTTGCAGCTGGTTTCATTACAATTATAATGGATAAGCTTTAATAGAGTTGTGAAATTTTGTCTAACTAAGACTATTCAGAATCTTCCAAATTATGAAGATAACAGTTGGCATATTTGATAAATATAATTTCAGAGGTCAGGCTAGTTCATATTTACTAGTTAGTGTGTGTGTGTGTGTCCATATAATTTAAGAACATTTATCCTGAAGGCAAAAAAATATATATTCCTTTATGAGTATACATTTTTTTAGATTCTTATGATGGGGAGAATACAAGCTATTCTAATGTGTTACATGGTGGTTAAAAAGAGATTAAGACCCTCTTCACCCTCTCTCTTGACATTGACTTTAGTAAATTAAGCAGCAAAGGTTTTATATAAGAATAATTAGTAAGTGCTGCAGACAGACTCCCCCATGAGATGCCTGTCACTTTGATTCATTATTTATATACTTAAAAAGTAGGACAGTGGAGTTTGATTCTTGTCTCTAAGTGCTCCTTTCTACTGAACAAATAATATACTTAGAGCAACTGATATATAACAAAATCCAGGCATAAATTTAGTAATTCCTTATTATATTCTAAGAGATTTATATAGGTCAAAATTGTTTATTCTGTAAGGTAAAATTATGAAATTTCTTTATCAATATCCAAGTTTTGACATATTATTAGAGAAACAATATAAGAATGTAAAGGTTAATTCTTTTGGAATTAAAAATCAAACAGCTAGAGAATGAGGAAACATTGGAATTGATAATGATCCACTTTAGCAAAACAAAGTATCTTATTTGGAGCAATTGTACTTTTCATTGTTAGCATATATGATATCATGGCTTCTGTTAAGTGCAGATAAAAAGATTATTGAAATAATGAGATTCTGGAATGTTCATACAAATATAAATTAGACTTTCCTTAGAGCTCTCACTAGGAATCACATGAGTGTGTGGACTTTGGATAAGGTATAGTTAGGATGAGTGTGTATAATAGGTATAATTGATGGATCCTAAGAGCTAATAGAGATAACATGAAATTCAACATATGTTCTAATCAAAATCAAACTATATTCTAATTATTTTGTGCTTAAAGTATGGTTAAAATTTATAATTTTATGTGTCTACTTGTTTGCTATGTTTCTCTGGATATATAATCCTATTTTTACTAGGGATAAAAAGTTCTAAAAAGTTTGAAAATGTCTATATACATGAATCTAAAGTAGGACAGAAGAGGGGACTATAGAAGTGTTAAGTATACACAAGGGGAAAAAAAACCCTATGAGAAAACCTGTGTTGAAATGAACTATGGGGCTTTTAGTATCTACATTTAGAGAAGAATTCAAGGAAACATGCACTTTCTCTGAGGCCCTGGATCTACTCTTACACAAAGTAAACTCCAAGGAACATTCTGACTGACCCCTTTTCGTTTCCATATCCACTAAATGCACAAAAGGAGTAGGATTTAAGCTAAGGTATATATAATGTTTGCATAAATCTATAAAAAGGATCTGAAAATATTGCATCATTTACTGAAGAATTAAATACAGTTCTGTCCTGTACAGCTTTGAATTTCTGAATACCATGTTATAAATTTTAAAAATTTGTAATGGAGGAAATTAGAAAATAATTATTTACTTTATGATAATTTACAAAGTATTTTCTTTATAAGTCCTCCCATTTTTTTTGTTTTTTCTCAAATAGTTGTCAAAGTTTGAAATTATCACGCAGTTTCTCCCTTCAGCTTTCCTATATTCTCATTCCAATGAAATACATTTAAAATAATATCTAGATCAGATTCAAGAAAAAACAATGGAGATAGCATGAAATAGATGAGGTTTTGTGATGCATTACTATTGGTATTGCTTGGACAATGGTGAGGTATATGGTGCGGATGCAAATGAAATATTAATATATCAAAACATTTTTATTTCAATTTATCTTGCTATTCCAATTCCTTTATCTTTGACATTCTTTCCAAGGAGTAGTCAGAGAAGAATTTATTCTGATGTCTAACAAGTGAAATATTGATTCACATTGTTTATTTATAAAATTTAAATGTAATTTTTCAGAAGCATGTTTGTTGATCAGTATGAGCCTCTGAAGGCTTTGCAAGGAAAAAATATTAAAGAAACATTTACCTATTACTTATTTTGTGGTCAACACTATGCTGTACAAGATGATTTTGAACTTAAAAACACAAATTCTAGAGGAAGATTAGAAAACTAAAAACTACAGCATACTATGATTAATAATGTGTTATGCCTTTGTAAAGTAATAAATATAAATGTTATTATTATTCTGAAATATTTTATGCTGCACAGAAACTCTAGAATGCAAATGTAAGTTTAGACTTTATTATTTTAATTTAGTTTTGGTTCACAATTTATTTGCTTGTAATTTACTTACTAGCATATATATGTTTTGCTGATTACCAAAAAAATTACTATAAGAAGAAACTCCTCATCTTGATCATACTGTCATCATAACCACAATCTTAGCTGAAACAATTGTTCCAAGACTTAACCCTCCACACGTGTGGATGATGAGGAAAATTATGTAATAGAATTACCACATGTTTGTGATATCACAAAGTAATTGATACTAAAGTTGCTGCTCCTCTCCCTCAAGATTTTCCTGAAGATAACAACACTGAAACAAGACAGGCTCATGTCACACAAAGATGAGGAGTTTTCATTTTTTATGAAAAGATTTTATGAAAATATATTTACTTTTATCTAGGAAACTGATAAAATGTATGCATAAAGTATTACCATTAATATAAAATAACAAATTTCCAAAATGCCGTTATAACACCTGTTCATTTTATTTCATCTTTATTATATTTTTTCCATTACCATTTAGTCCCCTTATACCCCCTCTGTAATGAGATGTGGGCTGAGAGACCCCAGGGCCCCCCATAAACCTAGCTAGGGTTCTCAGAAAAGCAGCAACACAGGGATTTAGTGTTATTTCGCATATCAATAACAACAGACTAGTTAGGGAGAGGGGCATGACTTTGACCCATGATGTAACTGGGAAGCAGCTCCCCAGTCTACAGTGCCTACACAAGAGCTTAGGGATGGTTTGCTCCATGCCCTGGGGCCACGCCTGCCCAGGCTAACTGTGGCAGCCCAGAATGGTGAATACGGGAGTGCTAGCAGGTGTAGCCCATTGTGGGAGGAGTCAGAAATGGGGTGAGGGAAGAGGATCTGATTTGGGATTTAAACCCAGGCACAGCAGTCATGCTGGAACTTAACCATGAGGTTTTGGGAGCAGAGAGGGGCCTCTCTTGACCACGTGGCTTAGGAAGCAGGAAAGCAAGATATAGTAGCCATGCAGAGCTCTCTCTTAGCAGTTTGAAAGGATGCAGAAGGATTCCCACTGGCCCACCATGAGGATGAAGCTTTGGATTACGAACCGGAGTCTAGCGGAGCTACGGACTTTGATTTCTTTTCCTGAGGTACGGTTCCCCTAACTGACCTGGTCTGGCAAGGGGAGGCAGGCCTATGTGTGTTTGTGGGTGCCTTAAAGGGACTTTGGGATTTAATGGCAACATTCCACCATTACTCCACACTTGTATAGCTTTTAAATAAATAGTTCCTTTCCTTTTTACCACACTCTGGCATTGAGAGCTGCAGTTCATACTAGCGACAGGCCAAGATGAACCTAGAGCAAAAGACCCTGGGTGGGGGGTTGTTTCTGTAACACCTCCCCCTAGAAATCACCGCACTGTTGTCCATGTCTTTTTCCCTTTTTGTTCAATTCATTCATCCCCTCAAGTCCCCACCCCCAGCCTTCATTCTGCTCTCCATCTACGAGTCTGTTCCCATTACATCTGTTTTTTAAAATGAGGCTTCAAAATAGAAATCTGGTGTCATCGTTTCTATAAAATATCACTAGCTATGGTATCAGCACACAAAAATAAGTGTAACTCAGCCAAAAAAGCCATTTAAAGCCATCTTAAAATTCAGTGAGATGTTTTAAAAAATGCCTATTCAAATCAGAATAGATACAAATTATTTGAACAGTCAGCATGCACTATTCTCAAAAGTCATCTTTTGACCAAATGAACACATTTTTAGTTCATATTGTGTGCTAAAAAGCAGCTTATGCATGCACACATATTACTTGTGGCTTAGCTTAAAAGTTATTTTTTCAGCAGAACTTTTCAACCTGTATTGACATTTCCTATAATAGGTCCTCTTACCACTTTATATTTTGTCAGCAGTCATCATAACTTTTAATTATAGCATCATTAACTTAAGATCTGTCTCCCATTAGAGTGCCTGAGTCACAAGTACAGCACCCCATGTCTGCCTAAGGACATAAAAAGTATTTGCTGAACGTATAAAAGAAAAAAAGGAGTTAATAGAACTGGTTTAATTCTGATGTATCCAAAAGGTTTCTAAACATTAAAAGGACATCCCTACCCAAAAAATTGCACATGTTTTTGGAGCTACCAATTAACAGATAGCATATTAAAATTCTCCCTCTGTCAGTATGTTCTGACAAAAATTATCATCCTATAACGCAAATCTCTTTAAAATAATCATGTTAGCCTAGAAAAAAAATAACATCAATTTTTCTTGTTCCTAATATTTAATACTAGGTTCCAAGGTGAAAGATTCTAAAGAATCATTGTGGGAAAAGTGTAGCTTTAAACCGGAATAAGCCTTCCTCAGGACTTCCAATTTTTCTATTTTATTGATTATAGGAAAAAGTGGAAAAATGTTTCAGCTCATTCTCAAAATATCATTTTATAAAATGAAGCTTATAGATATATAATCTATACACAGAAAAATCTAGTATTTAAGTGTTAATTCTATAGATATTGACAAGTTTATATATCCTTGGGTATATTACTGTATTCATCACCACAATCAAGACACAGAAATCGTGACGCCAATATCTTCCTTTTACACCCTGTCCTGGTCAATTACATTGCTGACCTGAGCACCAGCTGCTGAGCTGTACTGTGAGACTTTCTTAACTCCATGAAAACCTGCCAAATTAGGAAAAAGGGATAACTAGAAATAAAAAGGGCATGTTTTTGTAAGTAGAGTTAATAAATCTAAACTCACATATAAAAATCAGTTAAAGGCTGGCCTTATTATCTACAATCTTTGGGGAAATTTAAGCAAATAAAAATAACACTAAAATTAAATGTCATTAAACTAACAGGCTTCCTACCACTCTCACGAGGGGCACTTGTGTCTTTATCTTTAATGGATCTGTACTTTCCCTCCTCAGGAAGTCGTAGATTGTGTCCCTGAGGAGTGATTGGCAAAAGGCCGCAGCAACATCTCCACCCATACAACTTGTATACAGTTATTTAACTGAACACTATAAGAATACTCAGAACTTTCCATTTATCATCAGCAACTACAGATTGCTTGTTCTCACCGACCACCAAATCAACTGCTTTATAAACTAAACCTGGACAATTTTCTGTTCTAGAAAACATAATAGGAAAAGTCTGAGCATTTTAATATCATCTCAAGAGAACTTGCCAGGTTCCCTTGATGTTCCTGTACGCAAGTGAAAAAGAATTGATCTTTAACATCTTTTCCAACAGAAATCTCACCCATTGTCAAATAACAAGAATTTCATAATTATAACTATTAAAGATAGTAAATGAAAGTTCTTCAGAAAATCGCCGTGAGTAGACAATCCTCAGATGCCTGCTGATCTAGGATTAGAAAAGGCAGCGTGATCATCCAAGATGCCTAAAAACCCTAAATGTCATATTGTCAATGGTTATTTTTGTCTTATATTTTATCCTATTTGTTTCATATTTTACACTTTTAATATTACCTGTTATGTACCATTTACTGATAATAATAATATCCTTGGGCCTGAGCTTTACAAATAACTTTCTTTACTCTAAGCCTACAATTGATCTTTTCTAAGTTATTGTTAGTCCAGTCATCTAAGGAATTATGGCAGACATTGTCATATTTAAACTTTTGAGAAAATTGAAACAATGTAATTATTTGCTATGAAAATGAATTTTGTTCAAAGATTTTCTAAGCAACAAGTAACTTTAAGATATCTTACTCTGATACTTCCTAATAAACATTCCTGATGTTATCGCTATGTAGATCAACTAGATCTGCCTAAACCCTAAATTTTATCTCAGGTGTAATAACAAATCTCATCCACATTGTTTTTTAAATAGTAAAATTACAAATCAGTATGAACTTTAAGTTAAAAATGTAATTTTTTTGACATTGTAGGAGCCTATAGATGTTAAAATATTTTTGTAATCAAATTAAGAATAATATTTATTTCTTTAATGGAAAAAGTGCCTGTTTTTGGAGCATAACACTTGAATCAGAGTCTTAGATAAACACAGATTCATTTTCAACTTAAATAAGTTGATTTCTAATCTTGCTCTTGGTACCAAATAAAGAAGATAAATGTTGCTCACAAATGTTCACAGTTGGAACTGAAAAGTTTTTTGTCTGTTTGTTTGTTTTTCAGTGAATGGCAGGATTCTCTTCCTTCACAGAGACCCCCAGTTTACCTAGGGACAAATCAACAAATCAGTGTACAATGTTTAGCATACAATTAGTATGTATCTCACAAACTTATCCTCTTCTACAGGAAAATTCTCAAACCAAGCAGGAGGTTCAGAGAAAGGTTTTTTATCTAGCCATTCACTTGTATTAAAAGAGAGAGAATTTACTATTCTATCTTATTTTTCATTTCTTCCAGGCAATTCTCAATACAATTTGAGAATTTCTGATATTTGTTTGCATTCTCCAGCTCTAGTATCAATAGTAGCATATCAGGAATTGAGTCTACAAAGTAATTTTTTCAAAGATCTTTTCCTTTTTCAATTCAAGAATCTTGTCACTTGAAATAAAAACATGTCTCTGGGGTGTCACAGAGACTTATACAAATAGCTCAAGTGATACAAAAATATCTGCTAATTATGCTACTTCCTCCAGCTATTCTTCATCTTCAAAACACTTTGGAAAATATGATCTATCATTTTTTCTGAAAATACTGTTACAATGCATCTTCCATCTCAAACACCTTAATGTCTTCTTGAGATCTCTTCCTCTCATGAGCCACTGATGTCTACATATTGCAGGAGACTTAGGGTCTCTTCAGGCTTTCATGCAGTATTTTTTAGATATTCTTTAGTGAAATCTTTAAATGTAAAGTTAATCACTTCTTGGTATTATCTAGAACTACTTCTTTTCAACTACAAGAGTTTTAGATACCAACATCTCATTGGGAAAGAAGCAGTGTCTTATGAAAAAGTCAGTAGTTTCTTTTCTCATAAGGAGGGAAAAACTTTTCATAAAACCAAACATTTTGTAGATATTGAGGGGAACAGAGTTTGCCCAAAAATATTTTCATGAAATATTTATTATTTTAAGCTGGTTATTTTAAAAGACTCAAGAAGGGCCCATTACCCACCACGCTCCCTTATCCGAATCAAGAAATTCAATAGAAAAGACTGTTTCAGAAGAGTGATACCTTGTACAATATGAGCTAAGTGTGGTTGACAGGGAGGAACCTAGCCAAGTCTGTGTGTTAGATTATCTTCTGTGTCGCATTGTGTTTGACTCTGGTGTTCTGGAAGAATTTGTTTACCAAAGATTTGCTCCTTCACATCTACTTGTGAATTGCCTACCTTCCCTTCGAAGTCCAAACCACTGCCCCACTTTCTCCTTAGCTCAAAATGGCACATAAGCCTCATAACTGTCCCATTTGGCCTTGAGCTCCCTATTCTTATGGAACCCCTGCATGTATATGCATAACAAATTTGGTTATTTCCTGCTGTTAATCTGTATTGTGTCAATTTGATTATAAGACCAGCCAGAACTATGATAGAAAAGAGCCCCTTTTCTCTCCTCTCAAAATACAAACAGTAATTCCAAGACAGGTCTTTTGTTTCCAGATAGGAAGACAAACCGTTAAATACATATTGGTATTTGCTTGTTTCGGGAGGTTATTCATTGAAGACTATGTTGTATTGAATTTCACTACTATTTACAAATCTGACAAATACTACAGTATGGCATTTATTGGTGAACTCTGTTGATTTATCAACCTGGATTGAAGAGATGTTGTTTTCAGTTTATTACATGAAACCTCTTCTACCTCAAGTGGCATGTCATCAATACATTGATGTATGAGACTATGAAACGAACCTTTTCAATTTCTCATTTTGCATCTTGTGTCAGCATTCATTGTTATTATTTTACATGCTAGAATTATGAACTTCCCACTAGCTTTTCTTTTTCTCACCTAAGTTTTTCTATTCTGGCCGTTAAATTCTATACCTAAAAGATTTATTTTCTTGAGCCTTCTCACTAAATGTCCCTTTTTTAAATTAAAAGTGTTTCTTTTACTTTTTGAAAGCCTAATGACTGCATAATGAAATCAAAGCTTTTATTTGTAAAATGTTGTGATGTTTAGCTATGTGTCTGTTTAATTGTTGGAGCCATTGCTACCTTATTTATTTATTTTTTTACAATGAGAAAACCTGAAAGCCTGCATTAAAATTCTGATACTTATATTGCTGTAGCTGGTGTGGCTCAGTGGATTGAGTGCCAAAGGGTCACCTGTTGGATTCCCAGTCAGGGTGCATGCCTGGGTAGTGGACCGGATGCCCAGTAGGGGGTGCGCAAGAGGCAACCACACATTGATGTTTGTCTCCTTCTCTTTTTCCTTCCTTTCCCCTCTCTAAGAATAAATAAATAAATAATCTTTAAAAAAATAAAATTTTGATACATATTACAGACAAATATTCTAAAAATAAAGAAAACAGTGTACAAACATATAAAATTTAAAGAAATAAATGAATGGGAAAAAATGTAAATGCCTCTTAACAATTTGAAATGATGTTCAAACTTTATTTTCAGATAGAAAGCCAGTCATGCTTCATATTTTTACTCCTTGTAGTTATGCCTTTTTTCTCTGTGTGTGGTTGCTTTCTCTTTTTTGTTTTAGTAACTCAACTACTAAACTTAGTAGTTAGAGCTACTTATAGTTCTTTTTATTTTTTTCAGATTGTAGTTTGTTGAACTTCCCTGATCTAGAAAAGCTTTTTGTTTTTTAAAGTGAAATTTGGGGAGTTTTTAGTTTTTATTTTTAAGTAGTCCTTCTATCTCAATAATTACAGTTCTCTATCTTGACTCCAATTACATTTATGTTATAGGTTTCCAGTATTGTCCTTAAAGCTCCATTGTTTTCAATGTTGCTACTCTTTTAAGTTGTTTGCCATGTATATCTAATAGAATAGATCATCTTCCTTCCCCCCCGCTTCCTCTAATAACTAAGATTTTTAAATTAATAACTATAAGATTTTTAAATTGAACTTATTGGGATGATATTGGTTAATGCCATTATAAAGATTTCAGGTATACAATTTTATAATAGAGTTTTTGGATTAGTAGTCCATGTAAATACATTGATAGTAGCTTTCATTGTCAGGACATTTCTGTGTGTGTTCCTTGAGGCACTAGTGCTATTAAATGCCTCAAGAAATTGTTATTCTTAGCCATTAACCTTATGAGAATTATCTCTATGCCTAGACCTAGAATTTCTCTCTTTCATTTAATTTCCCATCTCATTGTTACCTTTTTCTTCAAATAGAAACTCAGTTAATTGCAACAATAATGACCATTTTTAATATATAGCTCAAATAAAGTAAAATTTTTGTAAATACATTTTACCAACAGTGAAATAAACAGACATTTTTATGTGCTCTACTATAAATTCAGTTAAAAGTTTAACATTTAAGATAAAATAAATTTATATTATCACAGACTATAAAACTTGAGAAACAGTGTTATGATAAAAAATATTTCCCCATGCAGAAAGAAACTCTACTTACAAAAATTTTAAAAGTTTTGTGTACATAAATATTTTATGAGTTTTCTCATCATTTATATTCTCCATTTAATAAGACATTTTTATCATAACTTCCTAATTCTTTTTTATTATTACCTTTTTATGAAATTTATTGAGGTGACATTGGTTAATAAAATGATACAGGCTTCAAGAGTACAACTCAATAAAACATCATCTGCATATGGCTTCGTGTGCTTATCATCCAAAGTAAAATCTCCTTCCGTCCCCATTTATTCCCCATTTGCTCACTTCCACCTCTTCCTACCTCCCTTTCCTTCCAAGTATTACCATACTGTTGTCTATGTCTCTGTGTTGTATACATGAGGGTGTACCCTCCCAAAAATGTAATTATCTTCTGGAGGACAGGCCTCTTGTAGTACAGGTTTCCCTTGCTAAGTGAGTGTTCTAGGAACCCATCTGTATCAGTGTAACAGCTGGCATTGTTGTGAGAGGCTGTGTTCCACTTCAGTGAATTTTTTGAAGACCCCTCTAATGCATTTGCCCATTTCATGATGCATAATTTACAAGCACACCTGCCCATACCACGCTGAGTGTTCAGCAGTTGTCGACCAAAAATAGCATACCCCCCATGCCCTGCCCTTCCTATTCATGCAGTCTCACCCAGAGAAATTTTATTTTTCTTTTCCTTGATGAAAAAGTCCTCAAAGGGAAATGTTTTGCTGATTTGAAAGAGGTGAAACAAAAAATGAGAAAAGCACTAAAAGGCATAAAAATTAGCTAGTTTGAAAACTGTTCTGAGCAGTGAAAAAGTGTCTCAGTAGGTGTATTGCATCAAATGGAGAGTACTTTGAAGGTGGTTGAAGTTTAAACATGTAAGAATAAATACACAATTTTTATAAATAAATTTTGGGGGTTTTTTGGTCCCCCTACATAGATATTTTTTGCTTAATTCCTTCATCTTTTTCTTTCTTTATCAAGCCCTCAAATGACCCCCTGATATCTGGCAGTCTTTTCTATGTCTCTATGCTTCTGTTATTGTACTATTTTGTTTTTTAAATTATTTTGGACATTAGATTACGCATATATGTGAGATCATATAATTGCCTTTCTATGACTGACTTACTTCACACTACACTCCCCAGGTCCATCCATGCTGTCACAAAAGGTAATAGTTCCTTCTGTTTTATGGCTGAGCAGTATACCATTGTGTAAATGTACCACAGCTTTTTTATCCACTCATCTACTGATGGGCACTTGGGCTCTTTCCAATCTTGGTTATTGTCAATAATGCTGCAATGAACACAAGGGTGCATCTATTCCTTCAAATTAGTGTTTTGGTTTTCTTCACATATATTCCCAAAAGTAGGATTACTGAGTGAAAAGGCAGTTCCATTTTTAACTTTTTGAGGAAATCCCATACTGTTTTCCACAGTGGCGGCACCAGTCTGCATTCCCACCAACAGTGCATGAGGGTTCCCATTTCTCTCTTACTGTCACTTGTTGTGTCAGTCCATTGATGATAGCCATTCTGACAGACCTGAAGTGGTATCTCATTGTGGTATCGATCTGCATCTCTCTGATGAGTAGCGACATTCAACATCTTGTCATATGTTTACTAGCCATCTGTGTGTCCTCTTTGGAGAAGTGTATATTCCGATCTTTTTTCCATTTTTAATTGGGTTATTTGTCTTGATGTTCAGTTGTATAAATTCTTTATATATATTGGAAACTAGCCCTTATTACATGTATTATTGACAAGTATGTTCTCGCATTTAGTGTGTTACCTTTTTACTTAGCTGATGGTTTCTTTTGCTGTGCAAAACTTTCTCGTTTGATATAGTCCCATTTGTATATTTTTCCTTTGTTTCCCTTGCTGTTGGATATAGATTGGTAAAAATATTGATACAAGAGATGTCTGAGATTTTACTGCCTCCGTTTTCTTCCAGGATTTATATGACTTTGTTACAGGAAAAACTCCCAGAAACTCAGTTCTTGCCAACACAGTAAAAAATTTCAGATCTGCAAGACTATTGGCATGCAAGCAAAATTTATTAGTGTTAAGTTCTAATAGGAAAGCAAAAGCAAGGGTGTCAAAGACAGGATGGGACAAGCAGGTTAGCCAGCACCCAGGTGGCTAAAAAAGGGATGAGTCCTTTGTTCTGAGGACTTATATAGTTGGCAGGATGGGCATGAGGAAGTTATATTTTGATTGACAGGTAAAGGTGGCGTCAGCTTCCCCAGGGGAAACGTGACTACCCAAACACAGGTGTATGTGGGGGTCTATTAGCCCAAACCTTTAACCAGAGTGGTTTCATGGGTTTTTCCTTTGGGCACTGTGGTCCCCCTCCCTTTATCTTTTCCAGGTCTTGGTATGAGTACATAGTGTCAAGGTTTTCCTTTTCCCAGATAATGGAGATGACATGCACAGACTTTCAAGGCTCCCCTCCCCCACACTGTCATACTTCTGCTTGTGCTTCAGGATCCCTGGCATCTCAGTGAACCAGACTCAGGACTCCTGGGCCAGTGGATGAGGCATGTCTTCCTTTGCTTTTAGCCTCCTGTGTTAAGTCCTTTGTTAGATTGCAATGGTGAGGGCCCTTCATTTCTTTCCCCTCTGAATGCTCATTCCTAGCTGCAACTGTAACAGTTTCAAGGCTTACATTTACATCCTAAATCAATTTTGAGCTTATTCTTGCATATGGTGTCAGTCGGTGGTCTAGTTTTATTTTTTGTGTGTATCTGTCCAATTTTCCTACACAACTTATGAAAAGACTTTCTTTACCCTATTGTATGTTCTTGCCTCCTTTGTCAAATATTAATTAACCGTAAAGACATAGATTTACTTCCGAGCTCTCTATTCAGTTCCATTGATCTATATGCTATTCTTGTGCCAGTACCATGCTGTTTTTGATTACTATAGCCTTACAGTATAATTTGGTAATAGATAGCATGATACCTCCACTTTTCTTCTTCTTTTGTCAAGATTGTTGAGGTTATTCAGGGTTTTGTTTGTTTGTTTTGTCCCATATAAATTTTTACAATATTTGTTCTAGATCTGAAAGTTATGCCATTGGTATTTTAATACGAATTGAGTTGAATGTTTAGATTACTTGTGTAGTATGAACATTTTGATTATGTTAATTCTTTAACATAACATGAACATGGTATATGCTTCCACTTACTTATATCTTTCTCAATATCTTTCCTCAGTATCTTATCATTTTTTGAGTATATGTCTTTTATCTCCTTGGTGAAATTTATTCTTAGGTACCCTTTTGTTGTTGTTGCTGTTGCAGTAATAAATGGGATTTTTTTTATTTCTTTTTTTTGATAGCTCATTATTGGTATATAAAAATGTCACCAATTCCTGAATATTAATTTTATATCCTGGTACTTTGCTGAATTAATTTATTAGATATAGTAGCTTTTGGTATATAAAATGTATGTATAAATCATGTGATCTGTGTATTTATACATTTTTCTGTATAAAATCATGTGATCTGTATATTTATTCTTCTTGTCTGATTGCCGTGGCTTTGATTGAATAGTTTTAACTGGTCTATTTAGATTTTATGATTCATCTTGATTCAGTTTTGAAAGATTTTATGTTTCTAGGAATTTATTCATTTCACCCAGGTTGTCCAATTTGTTAATAGTGGTTCGTAGTATTTTCTTACAATCCTTTGCATTTCTATGGTATCAGTTGTTACTTTGTATCTTTCATTTCTGATTTTATTTTTTGGACCTTCTTTCTTTTTTTCTCGATGATTCAGGTTAAACATTTGTCAATCATGTTTATATTTCCAAAAAACTAGCTCCCAGTTTCATTGAAGTTTTGTATTTTTTAAGTCATTTATTTCCACTCTATTTTTATTATTTCCTTCTACATACTCTGTGCTTTTTTGTTTGTTTGTTTATTTGTTAGTTTCCTAGTTATTTTGGGTGTAGGGTTAGGTGGTTTAGTTGAGATATTTTTGCTTCTTACCAGTAGACCTATAATGCTACAACCTTCCTTCTCAGGGCACGCATTTTTTGTATTCCATAGATGGTGGGTTGTGTGTTCATTTTCATTTGTATTCAGGCAACTTTTGATTTCTCCCTTGATCTCATTAATAACCCATTAATTGTTTAACAGCATATTATTTAGACTTTATATATTTGGGTGGTTTTCATTTTTTTATACTTGATACCTAGATTCACACCATTGCGGTCAGAGAAGATGCTTGATATGATTTCAGTCTTCTTGAATTTATTGACTTATCTTGAATCCTATAATCTGACCTATCTTTGAGAATATTCCAAATGCACTTCAAAGAATGTATATTCTGCTGCTTTAGGATGAAATGGATAAATATTCATTTATCCATTGATATTTAGAATAAATATCAATTGAAGTCATTGGTCCAGTGTGTAGTTAAATGTCACTATTTCCATGTTGAATTTTTGTCTGGAGCATTTATTCATTGATAGCAGTGGAGTGTTAAAATCTCCTATTATAATTGTATTGCTGTTGATCTCTCCTTTAATGTCCACCGAGGTTTTCTAAATATATTTATGTGCTCCTATGTTGGGTGCATGTAGTTTTACAAGCATTATATCCTCCTGTTGGCTTGATTACTTTTAGTATTATGCAATGACTTTTGTCTCTTGTCATCCCTTTGTTTTGAAGCATATTTTGTCTGATATAAGTATTGCTGTCCCAGCTTCTTTTTTTCCATTTCCATTTGCATGGAATATTTTTTCAAACCTTTCACTTTCAGTCTGTGTGTACTTTTTGTTCTGAGGTGAGTCTCCTGTAGATAGCATGTATATGGGTCATGTTTTCTTATCCATTTAATTACCCTATGTCTTTTGATTGGAACATTTAATCCAGTTACATTTAAGGTTATTATTGAAAAGTACTTACTTACTTGTCATTTCACTCTTTTTAAAAATATGTTTATTGATTTTTCAGAGAGAGAGGAAAGGAGAGAGAGAGAAGCATCAGTGTGAGAGAATCATCAATAGATCACCTCTCACACATGCCCCAACTGGTGATAGAACCTGCAACCTAGGTATGTGCCCTGACTGGGAATCAAACCAACTACCTACTGGTGAATGGTATAATGCTCCAACCAATAGAGATCACTAACCAGGGACATTTTATTCTTTATGCTTATGTTGCTCTCTCTGTATTTCTTTTATAATTTCTTCTTCTTGAGGTAGTAAGCCCTTTGACATTTTTGTCATACTGGTTTGCAATAATCAACTTATTTAGTTTCTTGTTGCCTGGGAAGCTCTTTATTTCACCTTCAGTTTTAAATGAAGATCTTGCTGGATAGAATAGTCTCGTCAGTAGGTTTTTGGGTTTTTTTTCCCCCCATCATTTTGAGTATTTCATACCAATCCCTCTGTCTTGAAGTGTTTCTGTTGAGAAATCAGCCGATAGATTTATTGGAACTCTCTTGTAAGAAACTGTCTCTGTGTTGCTGACTTAAGAGTCTCTCTTTGTGTTTAACCTTTGCCATTTTAATTAGGATGAGTCTTGGTGTGGGCCTCTTGGGGTTCATCTTAATTGTGACTCTGTTCTTCCTGAACTTGGGTGACATTTTCCTTCACCGGGTTCAGGGAGTTTTCAGTCATTTCAGGTTCCCGATCCCTTGCTCTTTCTCTTCTTTTGATACCTCCGTGATGCAAACGTTGTGCTTAATGTTGTCTCAGAGGTCCCTTAGGCTTTCCACCTTTTAAAAACTTCTCTTTTCCTTTCGTCGTTCTGCTTTGGCTGCTTATTGTTTCCTTGTCCTCTAAATCACTGATTCAGTCCTCTGCTTCATCTAACCTACTATTGATTCCTTCAAGTGTATTCTTTATTTTGGATATTGTTTTCTTCATTACTGAGTGGTTCTTTTTTTATGGTTTCTATGTAATTTTTAATGTTTATTATCTGTCTAAGTTTTCACTGAAATCATCTATTCTCCCCCTAAGGTCACTGAGCATCCTTATAACCATTTTTTTTTTAAACTCTGCCTCTGGTGTGTTGATTGTTTCCATTTACATTTAATTCTTTTTCTGGGGATTTCCCTTGTTCTTTAATTTGGGGCATGTTTCTTTGTCTCCTCATTTTGTCTATATTTTTTGCATTTGCCTCTAAGTATTAGATAGATCTGTTATAACTCCAAAAATTATGATGATGGCTTTATAAAGTAAGTTTCTTGTTGGGCTCTGTGATGAAGTCTTTCAAATCACCTGAACTC
>PVJD01012619.1:26668-38707 GCA_004026545.1 Mormoops blainvillei | reverse complement strand
TGTAACGCACGCTGTTGCCCAACTTCTTGAGGAAAAAACAAGGATGCGCATTATACGTGAGCATTTAACCCTGTGTATATCGCGCACAGAACGTGTGTACACATCATACACGGAAGCGCATAACACGCGTGAAAACACATGGTACTTGATCCTACTGAACGGTACATTTAGAGATGGTTAAAAAGATCAACTTCATGGCACTCACAGGTTAACACAATGAAAGGGGAAAAAAAGATGAAACTAAATTCTGATTGTGACGGGCCTCAAATCCTGTCCTATTCCTACCATTGGTGTTTGTTCAACATCTTCCTCATCTGTCCCTGGCTGACTGGCCAGCAAACCAGCCTCAGCAGTTCTGAGGGTAAAATGAAATAATGTGCACCCTGGCTGGTGTGGCTCAGTGGATCAAGTGCCGGCCTGCAAACCAAAGGGCCGCCGGTTCGATTCCCAGCCAGGGCACATGGCTTGGGTTGTGGGTCAGGTCCCCGGTAGGGGGCATGGGAGAGGCAACCTCACGTTGATGCTTCTTACCCTCTCTTTCTCCCTCCCTCCTCCCCTCTAAAAATAAATAAAATCTTAAAAAAAAGAACCCCAAAAAAGCACCATGGGAATGAGTATGACTGGGGGATGCGGGAGGGCTGGGGGGTGCAGGAGGAACTCCCGAGACTCGAGGGAATGCTCTGGTTGCTGGGTGGGTGGTATTGGCACACGGGTGTTCATTCTAGCATCTTCCTTTTTAACTTACAAATCTCTTTCGTATGTATCAAAGTTTATGCTAAAAAGATGATAAAATATGGGTGAGAGGGGGGTACGATGTCTGGGGTGGGTGGGGCGGGGCAGGGCGCAGAATGTGCCTAAGTGGAGAGAAAGCAGGACCAGCTAGGAGGTGACAGTGGTGGAAGCTGGGGAATGGGTACACACAGTCCCATTATTCTATCTGCTCAATAAAACCGCTTTTCCCACAGTAACATAGGTTAAAAATAATGTAGGAAAACGACATTATCTCACGCAACGCTTAATAAAAGGTGTAATCACAGTCATTATCCTTATAATTAATTCATCCCACAATTTCTCCATTTGTTTTAGAAGAAAGACTGCCTGAGATTAAATTAAACACAGGAGCAAACATCAAAGGCTGAACGCGTTCCCGTCCCGTAGTCGATACCCAGCCAGTGACAGCGACTAGTATGCGGAATGGCCTTAGCTTTCGGTGTCACCATCAAGGTGCTACCGGCAGGCTGACCTACCAAGTACTCGCTCTGCCTCCTGCTCTCTGAGAAGCACTACAGCGGCGTCTGATGTCACCTACCCTCGTCAAGCACTGACATTAATCCTCCAATCTCATTCTATCTGTCCAAGGAACCAAGTACAGGAGAGGCCAGCAAATGTTCTGGAACGGGGCACACAGGTGACATTTTCGGCTCTGCAGCCCAGGGATGCTCAGCTGAAACGACCCGACTCTGCCACTTGTAAGGTGGGAAGCAGCCGCAGATGGTAACGCAAAGAGTGGGCGACGCTCTGTGCCAATAAAACTTTATTTATAAAAGACAGGCAATGGGCTGGATTTGGCCCACGGGGGCTGGAGTCTGCTGGTGTGAAATAACTACACGTAGTGAATGGGCCGGTCTACGTAAGCTGTCTCGCTGTGCCTGACATGTAAGCATTCCCAACACATTCCATTCAAAAGGGATGTACGTGTATTCACAGCTACGTCATTCTGACGCCTGATGCTTTCCCCATTACCCGGCAAATCTCGAAACTGTCTCTTGGCTCGTGCTATGAAATTAGAATATCCGTAAGACCAGACTCTCACCTGCTACGTTCCTTACTGTAACACCAACCCCCAGGATAACAGGTAATAAACGGTTACCGATCGTCCTATCTTACAGATCACACACACAAAACATCTTGGGGGCCAGCTGGCTGTCAGCCTGGGTGCGCTGCGAACTTCAACTTGGAAAGGGCCCGGTCCCTCATCCAGCAGGTGCTCAACAAACACTCCAGCGGCCAAACCCATCGGGCCGAGTCGTGGGCACGCTGGGGACTCACCTTGAGGGAAGGTATGTCCTCGGCGCGGATGACAAACTCGTCCCGCTCGCGGAAGATGCCCTCACCGCCGCTCTCGCCGGCTTCCTCATCGGTCTCCCCACAAACGGCTGCTGTCTCCTGCTTCTTGGCCAAGTGCAGGGGCCGGGCATCGGGCGGCTCAGGGTCTTCGGGGGATGGGGCAGCAGGCTCCTCCGGCGGGGCAACGGCTGGCGGGGGTGGGGGGGCGGGGGACGAAGGCAGGGCCGGTGGAGGTGGCGGAGGCGGCGAGCTGGATGCAGGGGCTGGGGCCACCAACGGGGGTGGCGAGGGCAGGGCTGGTGGTGGGGGTGGCGGCTGGGGCGTTGGGGCAGGTGGCGGAGAGGGTGGGGGCTTCTCCTCCAGCAGCGGGGGCTCTGGGGGGCGAGAAGGGCCGTCAGGGCTGGATCCCCTGCACCCTCACCTCCCAGAGCTTCCATCTGCTGCCCACCAACATCCCCGCCTGTCCTTCAAGTGCCCACTCTTCCTTGTCAGTGACAGGTGCTCCCAGCCCTTTACCAGTGGGTCTCCTCTGTGGGGCACCAAGCCGGCCCACCTTGCGCCCCAACGCCCCTCCTGATGAAACGTGCATTCTTCAGCTACCACCTGCCTCTGCCCTCAACCCCGCTTCATTGCCCCTTACTCTGGTGCCCTTGCTTCTCCTTCAAAGATCCTGTCTGACCTGCTCGCCTACCCCATCCTGTCCCCTCCCTGACCTTCTATGCCCACCCATCTCCAGGCACCCGCAGGAAGCCCAGGCGCCTGTGTCTTCTTTCCGACGTCCTGTTCGTCCTTCCTACCCAGACTGCTCCTTGCTAACTCTCCCAGCTGCCGCTGATCCCCTCTCGGCGTCGTTCTGGGTCCCCGTAGCACTGCTGTCTTATTCCCCTTGTTGAAACCCCCTCCCCACCCCAAAACTGCTCCCACCCCACAACCACGCCTCCCCTGCTCCCCAGTCTAGTCCCTGATGTGCCTCCTAGTGCCCGAATGCCATCCCTAGAACCTCTTGTTCCTGAATCGAAATGTCCCTTTCTGTGACAACCCCTCTGCCCCTTACGGCCCCTCAGGTCCCTGTAGTCCTCTGCGGCACCGGAGTCCCGCCCTGAGGCCCCTTCCCAGCTCCGGCGCTATCCGGAGCTCCTGACACCCGCCTCCCGCCCCGATGCCCATTTTAATCCTGAATGTTGCTTTGTTGCCTCAGTGCCCTTGCCTGGCTCTAATCCCCATTCCTTTCCCGTTCTTGCCAATTCTGAAATCATTCCCTCCGGGACTCTACCTCCTCATTCCTGCCCGGGGGCCCCATCCTCCTCCACTCTCAGAATAATCACTGCCCTCCACCTTCACGCTAACTCCCCGTGGGTTTGGGTAACACCCCCCACCCTGACCCCTCAGGTCCCCTCGTGAACTGCCCCAAATGCCCGCTTCCAGACCCCCAGTGCCTCCTCTCCCCTCAACAAAGGCCCTTAAATTTCATCCAAAGCCTCAGAACAGAGCCCCATGCAGACCAACCAAACTTCTTCACCTTTCCCTCCCGCCCCTCACGAGACCTGGCTAGCCACTGTTCCTGTCTCGTTTTAAATGACCCTCCCCAAGTCTCTCTCTGCCCCCCAGGACCATTTCAGTCCTTTTACCGCTAACAGCAGAGCCCTTCTCGGGCCCCGGGATCCCCTGCCCATTTTCAAAGCTTACCGAGTACCCCATTACCTGGTGGTCCCGGTAACTTATAACCTGCCCTGCACCCCGAGTTCTCCAGGGGCCACCTGGGGGCACCTGCCAGTCCACTTAGCATGTGCGGGCAGATCAGAAATAAATACCCCTTTCTCAAAACATTTGTTTGCCCCCATCAAAAAAGTTACCTCCATAAATATACAAATCTACATCATCTAACAGCGTCCCTGAAACAGTGCGTAATCCACACAACCGTATCCAGTGTCCCAAATAACAGGCATCCCTTGTTCCGCCCCTGGACCATCTTCCCAGAGCTCACCAGGCGTGCCACTGCTGCTGGCACTGGGGAGCCCTGGGAGAGGGGGCGGCCCTGGGACTGCAGCCTCAGTGGCCAAGGGAGGCCCGTCCGGGGTGGAGGTGTCCTTGGGCCCGGCGAGGGGAGGGTCGTCGAGGGCAGAGATGGCCGAGGAAATGCTCTCCTGCAGGTCCCGGTTCTTGGCGACAGAGTCTTCCTCGTCCGAGGAGAAGGAGGGCAGTGTCTCAAGGTTCCGTTTCAGCTCCTCGTCCAGCCGCTTGCAAGGTGAAGGGCAGCCCAGCCCCAGCCCCTCACTCTCAGCGGCCTCCAGCGCACCCCCCAGCCCAAAAGCGCCAGTGGGCGGGGGGTGTGGCACAGTGGGGGCTGTGGGGGGCTGGGGCTGCAGGCCTCGGGTGGGCACAGAGGGCGGCACACTCTTTGGGGGGCTGAGCGGAGGTGTCATGCCCGCCTGGTAGAGTGGTGGGTGGCGCTTGCCTGACTTGAGGAAGTCCAGGAAGGAGGCCATGAAGCCAGACTTCATCTCCGGCTGCTTCTCCTCCACCTCCTTGATCTTGGCCTCTATCTTCTCCCGAGTCAGGCTTGAGTCCAGGCTGTTGTGGTCAGTGCCTGATAGGACATCGCCTGACGAGGCTCCCAGACCCTCACCGGCCTTGGGCACGGAGAGCTTGATCTAGACACAGGAGTAGCAGGGAGTCAGGGCCCAAGTCTCTTCCATCCTCAGACCCAGGAGTCTAGACCCCCCAGCTCCCTCCATCCTTCAGACCCTGAAGTCTGAAATCCCAGGCTCTCAGCCAGCACAATGCTAGAATTCAAGGACACAAAAGACCCCTTTTCTGATTCCTGAACAGCAGGACTCAATTCCATCCCTTTATTACTCGCTGACCTCCAGACCTTCCAAACACCAAGACCCCGGAATCTAGGATCCCCGACTGGCAAGGACCCAAGTTCCAACCCCCTGCCTCTTTGTTCAATCTAAGCTTTCATTCTCAGATCTCCCCAGCAGTAGAGGAGCCCCGAAACCCCAGCCCTCAAGATTCATTTCCTCACAGGTTTTAGAAATATAAACCACATACATCCCCCCATCACACCTAAGACAGCCTCACACCTGGGCTCCGACACTCTCTTTTCTCTGAGACTCAGGTATTGGGGACCCACTCGCCCTCACCTTAAGAGGCTTCAGAGGCTCCAGCCGGGTGCCCCCTGCGTCCTCAGCCTTCCTACCCCGGCCGCGGCCCCGACCCCGGGGTTTCTTGGCCCCATCGGAGGGTGTGGAGGCCGAGGCTGGCCCAGGGGTGGTGGGGACCTCCAGTGGGCGGATCCGGGGCCTACCCCGGGGTCGGGGCGGGCCATCGCGCTTGGCCTTGGTGGGCTTGCGTCCACGGCGCCGGGGGCCATCAGGGCCAGGGTTGGGTGGACAAAAGTCAATGTCACCCAGCGGTGAGAGGGCCGGGCGGGATCGGCAGCTGGACACCAGGTCAGGCAGACGCCGGGGGTTGAGGCGGATGTCCGCAGGCACATCAGCCTTGTCCTCGTCGGCCTCAAACTCGTACTCCTGGGCGTACAGCTTCTTGGGAGTCTGGAAGGGGGGGTCACGGCGCCGAAGCAGATGGAATGAGGACGTCTTGAGCAGCTTCTTTGGCTTGGTAGAGCAGAAGATGGGCGAGGTCAGGCCTCCCTTGGGCTCTGAGGCAGGTGGTGGCGGAGGGGGTGGCGGGGGCGGCGGGGCCGCCTGGTGTGGCCCACTCTGGATCAAGCCCAGAGGCTCAGCGTTGACCGTGGAGGGCAGCTCAGGTGGTTTGTTGGGGTCCAGGCCCAGGCCTGGCGTCTCAGGCCCTGCTCCGGATGCACGACTTGGGCAGTAGGGCCCGTAGGGATCATAGGCAGGGGGGCCAGGAGGCGGCCCAGTGCCCGCCTTGGGATCGCCTTCGTCCTCAGGCGGCCCGGCCTTGCCGTAGTCGTCCGCCGCCCCTCCACCGAACATCTCCTCCATGGTGGGGAAGAAGCTGCGCTCCTCGTCTTGGAGCAAGGAGTCAGGGAAGCAGATGGAGGTGAGGGGCACAAAGCGGGGCGCCTTGGTGCCTTGCGGGCTGGGGCTGCGGTAAGCCCCTGAGGGATCTTTGCCCTCGGTGTTAGGTGGGCCCACGCCAGCGTCACCGGGCCCGGGAGGCAGCGGTTCCAGGGCCCCAAGCAATTCCTGCATGGCGCCTGGTGGCTCGAGGCTCTCCTCCGGTCGCAGGCGGGGACTGGGGGCACCGGGCTCCAGCCCGTGGCTGCGCAGATGAGCCTCGAGCTGGAGAGGCATGGGTGGTGGGGGCGGGGGTGGCGGCGGGGGGGGCTGGGGCGCCCCGTCACGGGTGGCTGGTTCGAGGAGATGGACTCCAACTTTGGGGTTGCTGGAAGAAGGGCTGGGGGTGTGGCTGAGGACTGAGGGAAGCAGCTGGGGGGGCGGGGGCGGCAGCACCAGTGGGAGGTCAGGACCCCCAGCCTCCAGGAGGAGGCCGTGGGGCGTGGGCTGGGCGGGCTGGGCCGTGGGAGGTGGGGGTGGCGGGCTCTTTTGGAGAAAGGCCCCCAGCTCCTTGGCGGCTGCCCCGTAATGGACGACAGAGGTGGCCAGCCCCTCAGGGGTCTCACCGCCCCGTTCTGGCCCTTTTTTCTTTTCCTTCAGCCTCCCCAGGCCTAGCTCCAGGGCCGCTGTGGCACCTTCATCGAGGCTGGCACTGGTGCGAATGACACTCTGCAGGTGGTACCTCTGGGGGTCTTCCTTGGCCAGCTCATAGGGTGTGCCCGGGGGACCCCCAGCCCCGCCACTCCCTCCAAGTCCTTTGGAGGCATCTGCCGCCCCATCTTCGCCCACCAAGCCATCGGCCCCTGAGGTCCGGGGTGGGCTAGGCGCCTGCAGGAGGTGCTGGATGAGGAATTCCTCGTCCTCTGTGCGCTCAGCAGGAGGCCCCCCGGGGCCTGCTAGCAGCTCTGAGCCATCGCCCTTGCCTTTGTAGCCACCTGCCCCTGCTGCATAGCTGCTGGCTCCCGGGGGCGCCAGGAACGGGGCCGAGGCCAGGACGGAGCTCAGGTATTTGCCAGGCGCTCCTGGAGAGCCGACTCCGGGCGGGCGACCGGGGGCAGGTGGCGACTGCAGCGGGCGGATGATATGAGAAGGGCTGGCCTCTCCGCCGCCACCCAAGGAGCTGGGACCCCAGCCACCTCCGTGGCCTGAGAGTGCTGGGGAATGGCCAGTACTGTAGCTGAGTGAGGGGCTGGCCGTGGGCAGGCCCTGGGAGTGGGCAGCTGGACCCGGGTACGGCTCACCCTGCACCCCGTACAGCTGCCCCTGCAGCTGGTCGGGGGAGTAGCTCTGACACGTGGCCAGGCCTGGAGGCGGGGGACCGCTGGGGGGCTGCGGAGGCCCTCCCGAGTAGCTAGGGCCTTTGCTCAAGTCCTGTGCTTGACCCCCTCCAAACCCCTGCCCATAGGCCTGGGGTCCTAGAAGCCCCTGGGGCTGACCGGGAGAATACGCCTGGCCTCCGGCCCCGCCAGCCCCAGAGGCCTTCCCAGTGGCATAGGCCGCTGCTGGCCCCCCCAGGCTCTGGCATTTGGGTGTTGCAGTCGAACGAGGCGGCGGGGGTCTGTTGGCACCACCCGCCGCGGCTCCATAACCGCCTTTGCCCGTCTTGTAACCAGGTGACTGAATGATGGGGCGGTAACCTCCACCACCACCCCCTGCCCCCCCTCCTCCGGTCGCCTCGGGGCCGGCGGCCCGGCCCGATGCCCCAGCTGCGGTTCCACTTGGCCCAGCCTTGCTGGGCTCACCGGCGCCAGGGGAAGGCTCCCCACCGCCCAGGGGGCTGCAGGCCAGGTTGGCCCGATGCCCCATGGAGGGGTAACTGCCACCACAGCTCAGGTAGTGCTGGAGGGCATGGGCTGGTGGCGGGGGTGGCGGGGGCTGGGAACTGGCTGGCCGCTGGTAGTGCTTGATGACAGTGTCCTGGCGGGGCAGGGCCCGCTCGGGGGGTGGTGGGCCTGGGGCAGCACCCGAAAAGTTATAGAGCTGTGGGGAGGATTGTTCGGCGGCGGCGGCGGCGGAAGAGGAAGCCAGCAGGTTGAACTGAGTTGGAAGGTGCCGGGGAGGTGGAGGTGGGTCTGGGGGACCAGGGCGGTAAGGAGGAGTCTGGGCTGGGCCAAGACCAGCGGGCCCCAGGACACCACCCCCCGCCAGGCGCTCAAAGCCTAGCGAGGAGGGCACCGTGGGTGCCTGCGAGGGCTTCAGGTGCAGCACGTCATGAGGGGACAGGAGCCCATTAGCTGGAGGGCTGAATGGGGGGTCCTGGAGGCTGAGGGACGAGGGCACTGGGAAGGGGCGGCTGCCGAAGGAAGCCGGGTGCTGGTAGGCCGACAGGGCAGAGGAGGATGGGAAGGTGCTGGAACCCGGCAGGGCGCCTGAGATGAAGAGCTCCGTGGGGCCTGGCGTGTGCATGGCTGGGGAGGATGGAGGAGACCGTAGGTCAGGGCGCACCACGAGCCAGCCCCACCCTGACCCCCTGGAGCTGGCCGCGGACTTACCTGTTTGCCAGGAAGGACTGCGGAACTGGGAGAGGAGAGAGGAGGCAGAGGGGCCTGGCTGGGGGCCCCGGGACTCCAGGGCCGAGATGAGGTTCATGACGGAGGCGTCGGGCCCTGCTGAGCCCGCGTGGTGAAGGCCAGTGTCGAAGAGTCCAGAGAGGCCTGGCCAGAAACAGGGGGTAAAGTCAGCTAGATAGGGGCGAGGGCGGGGTTGAAAGGGAAGAGGCCAAAAGCAAGCGGGGTCAGGAAAAGGGACTGGAGGAAAGTAAAGGGCAGAAAGCTCTGGAGAAAGTAAGCAGGATGGGGTGGGATGAAATCATCAGAGCAGGGAACCCAGGAACAGAAAAGTAGACAAAGGAATAGAAAAATCCAGAAGTGAAAGAACTGAGGTCAAAAGGGCAGGGTGTGAGGCAAAAGTATTTGGGCAATTTCAGCAAGGGATGAGATGACTGGAACCACTGGGAAGAACTGGAGGACAAGTTGAAAGAGATTGAATCAAAGTAGAAAGATCCAGAAAAAAAAAGGAAGGAACCAATCAAGAGGGTCAAGGATGAAACTGGACTACATATCCTCACGGCTAGTCCACCAAACACGAAAGGTAATTGGATCAAAAGAAGGGGCCAATCAGAAGCCTCAGAGGCAGAGCGCCACTGGGGGGCAGAATAAGGAAGTGGGCAAACCTAGGGAAAAAAGGGGGAGGTGCACAGAATCAGAGCCAATCAGGAAGAACTGGAATCAGGGAAAAAAAGAATTCAGAGAACCAGGCCCTGGCTACACAGCTCAGTTGGTCAGTGTCCTCCCGATATGCCAAGGGTACGGCTTTGATCCCCAGTCAGGGCACATACAAGAATCAACCAATGAATGCATCAATAAATAGAACAAATTGATGTTTCTCTCTCCCCCCTCCTCTCTCTCTCTCTAAAATCAATAAATTAATTTTTTTAAAAATTTTTCAGAGAACCAAGGAGCCAAAATGGGCAAATCCAGAGGCAAGTGAGCGGTGGGCTGGAGAGGCGGAAAAGCCTGGAAGAGAAGGTGGGATTTGGGGGCTGTGGAGATGGGGCCAATTGGAGCCAAATAGGCGGGGATACAGACAGAGGCGGACGAATCCGGTGTGAAATTAAGCAGGCTCCTTTCAACCAATCAGAGGATGGAGAGCAAGGGGCGGGCCAGGATGCAAGGCAAGGCCAATTAGGAGGGGTGGAACTTTCATCAGCCTATCAGCTGCCTCAGAGGGAGGGCCAGCCCAGGCGGGGCGGGACGGGGGCCGTACCTGCAGGGTGATGGTTGGTGGCATAGCTTTGCAGTGGGTGGGGGGCTGCGTAGGCCTGGCGGTGTAAGATGTCCGTCTCGGGGTGCGAGGTCCTGGAGCTGCCATAGACCAAGCTGGGGGGGAGGGGGAGATGTTAGGGTATCCTCCGAAGCTGCCCTCGGAGAAGGGAACCCAGAAAATGCCCCGGGAGTTGGGGGAAATCTTCCATCTGAGTGGGGATTATCCTAAGGAACCTTGGGCCCTAAAGGAAAAAAAACACAAGGCAATCGGGGTGCCCAACTAAAGAGCCACAAAAATCCCCACTGGAGCTCCAGCAGCAGCAAAGTGCCCCGAGTTCCAGTGAATAGAGCCCACGGTCTCACATTTACAAACACAGAAACATGCACAGATATGAGACAAACACAGAGACGGTGGAGTCAAACACAGAGAGGGTGAAGAGTCAGAGAAAGTACCTCGAGTTGAAAATGTGGACCTCCTACGACACACAGACTCCCACCCAGCCGATGACACAGGACCCTGGGGCCAAACCCAGAGCTGTGCATAGACGCCCCCTTCTTCTGCAGACACGTGGGAACACATAGGCCCTGAACCTCCTGGAGTGGTGCAAAGCCAGTCAGGAGCAGGAGGGAGGTTGCTCCTCAAATAGGAGGGATGTGGGATGAGGAGAGGACAGTAAAGAACCAGACGGAAGTGCGAACATGAACACAGTCCAGCCCCTAGGGTTGAGGTTCAAATGCATGGGACCATGCAAAGCTAAGTATGTGTGCAAAGAGTATGCAACTCACCCGTGGGGAAGGAAAGATACAGAGTGAAAAGTCCCACATGGAACTAACACACGTGTGGTCATGCCCAGCCATGCTGGAAAACCCAGGTGTGTTGGGGGAGGGAGTTGGTTTGGGGCAGGTGAAGAGGGCACGACACAAACAGTAGGTAAGGGGGCAGATTCGCAGGCAAACAGAATGCCAGCTACACCAACACACACCCGAATCTTCCCATGCAATAATGGCCCCAGTCCATGGCCCAGACTCAAAGAGGTCAAACACTCCACTCATCGCCATCAGCTAGGATTCCCTGCCTTTGGGGGTGGGGAGTGAAAGGGGGTGTGTCTCAAGATACCAGGACCCCCCCCACCACACACACGGAACCCCAGCTTAAGAAGGGGGCGGGGCCCCGAACCCACTCTGCGCGCGGAATTTCGGGGGGGGCCCGAGTGGCGCGGCCTCGCGCAGTCCCGGAACAATGGGACTTGGGAGGGGGCGCGCCCCCCAGGTCTGCATTCTAATTCTCCTTCCCTTCCCACCTTTGCAAGAACAGAGCCTGGGACGCGGGGGGGAGGGGTCAGCAAACCGGGAATCCAAGGATGGGGGAAATCCAGGCCTTGCTTCGCCAGTCCCTCCCACCTTCCCAAGGCCTTTTCGTCCGAAATTGTTTTGCATCCCCCTTTTCCCGCTGCATCTCTCCCTTTGCATGCCGGAGCTAGCTTTGGCGGAGTTTGCAATTTGCAAACTGGGGCGGCGGCGTTGTTGCAAACCGAGGAAGGCCGCTCCCTCGCAAGCCGGAGGGGAGTTTGCGATGCACGCGTCGCCGGGCGGGCCCGGCCCGGCCCGGCTTGGCCCACACCCCTTGGACCCTTCCTCCAGGCCACCCTGGTCTCCTTACCTAGCTTTCGCTGACCTCTCGTAACTCCATCCCGCCCCGGCGCCGAGCGGGTCCCCGAAGCCGGCGCTGGGGTAGTTCCTGTCCATGAATTGGCCGCGGTGGAAATTGGGGGGAGGGGGAGGGGGGAGGGAAGGAGGGGGCGCGCGCGCGCTCTCCTCCGCCGCCGCTCCCTCCGCTGCTGCTTTTTTTTTCCCCCTTCTCTCTCTCTCTTTTTTCTTTGCTGCCGCCGAAGGCCCGGGAAGGCCCCGGGCGGGGGAGGGAGGGAACAGGGGCGGAGGGGCAGGCAAGGGAGGGGGTGCAGCCGCCGAGCCAAGGAGGGGGGAAGGGGGGTTCCCCCTTGAGGGAAAGGGGGGGAGGAGGGACCCCGCTGTCTCCGCCTTTGCCCCGGCGCTTGCAAGAGAGAAGAGGGGAGCGCGCGCTCAGGAGGGGGCGTCCCGGGCGGCCCCGGGGTGGGTGCGGGCGCTGGGTGCTCGCTCTCTCGCCGCCGCCGCCGCCACCTCCT
>PVJD01012619.1:0-26568 GCA_004026545.1 Mormoops blainvillei | reverse complement strand
ATGGTTTCTCTTCCAAAGGGTTTTTATTTAGGGGAAGAGCTCAACTTCAATCCCCCGGGTGCAATGCGAGCCTGTCCCCAGCGAGCGCAGTTGCAAATATACCGCCCCCCACCCTTTCCCAGGGTTGCAGAGCGCCCCTGTACGCGCACGGAGACATGCGTGTAGCCGGGCGGGGCTCTGCGCGTGTGTGGCCCGTGGCACTGGGGAGAGATGACCGTGTTAAACCTCACACGCTAGACTGCACACCTGGCCTGCGCGCCTGGGTCAGAGTTTCCACCGCAAGCCTACCCCCAAGGGGGCGGGGCTGGCGGGTACCCCCAAGGTCAAGGGAGCTTGGGGGCCCGCGAAGTGCCGGAACGCGGGAACACTTTCGTCGGGGACGTGCGTGTATCCGTATGCAGCGGAAACACGTGTGCCAGGGTAGGCCTCGGGCCGGACGACCCCTACTCCCACCCCACCCCCCTCCGAGCTCAGCTCCGCAGTTTAAGAGGCCTGGGGGCTTCCGGAATCCGGTGTGAATCTGGGGCACAGTTCGGGGAACCCCGGCTCCGAAGCAGCTCTTCAGCGAGGCCTCCGGAGGCTGCATGGGGAGGGGCACAGTGGGGAGTCAAAGACCCGGCTGTTTTTCCTCCCCCCGCCCCCCCAACAACCAAGACCATTCGGACCCGCCCTGGGCATCTTAGCCAATCCCAGACCCTCTGGGCACAAGACCCACCCTCAAATGCTCCACACTCACAGCGCTGGGCCACGCCCCCAGACAATTGCACAAGGCCCCGCCCCCGCGCTCAAACCTCGCCCGGAATAATAAACTCAAAATTCCAAGTCCCGCCTCTGAGCCCACGCCCCTCCTCCAGCAGTGCCCTCCCCTCTGCGCCCCGCCCCCGGGCAGAAGCCCGGCCCCGTACCTGGAGTAGGGGGGCGGAGGTGCGTCGTGTACCCCAGAGGCCGCTAACGCCTGTTCGTAGGTGGGGAGGCCTGGGGGCTGGGGTGGCGGCAGAGGCGTTGGCGGGTCCGGAGAGCTCAGGGGACTGAGAGGGTTGATGAGCTCGGCCCTGGGGACAGAAGGTGCACAGTTAGCAGGAGAAACCTACAAGAAAGAAAGACTTGGGAGAAGAAGGGGGGACTTGGGGAGACAGAGACTCTGAGAGGTGGTAGAGAACAGGTGGAAGGGAATAGACTCAGGAGAAAGAGGGTCACCTTCCGTCTGATAAGCAGCAGAGCACCTCAAAACGATAGACAGGTGCACAAGGAGACAGGCAGACCCAGGAATCAACAATCACTAAGAGAGACTGACTCGCAGACACACAGGTACTTCAGATACAGGCCAGAGTAATGGAGAAAAAGACAGCCTTCCGCAGAAGAGGTAAGCGCTCTCAAAAACAGACGACACAGAGATACCCATTGACAATAAACTCTTCTTAAAAACCCCCAGATCCACTACCACGACTGACACTCAAATACCTTCTTAGATCTTGCCACTGAGAGAAAGGCACACCTAGACAACTCCTACAGGCACACAAACATGTGCTGCACCCTTCACCATGGACGCTGACATACCACAGACACCCACAGATGCTCACAGGCCACAGGCTGCAGCCTCACCAGATACCATAGTCAGAGATTGAGAATCACACAGGAACCTGGTACTGCGAAGACAGGCAGCACATGCTGACTGAGCTCCTACTGTGTGCCAGGTACGGAGGATATAGTCAGACAGTCAGACAGACAGGCAGACAGAGGCCACAACTAGACACAGTCTCACGAACTCAGCCTGTGCATGACTGTCGCCTCGGATCTTTCATCAGCACGGACCTGCGCCCAATACTCGGCCCGCCTCCTTAGGCTGACCCTTCCTCCCCGCCCTGCTCACCCTTCTCTCCAGGCCCCAGCCCCTCCTCCACGAAGCCCCCTTACTCTTGAGGACTGGGCTGCCGGACCCGGCGCCGTTGCCAGTGTAGATACCAAAAGGCTCCCAGGCCAGCCAGCACAATGAGCAGGATGCCGGATGTCAGCCCCACAACCAGGCCCGCTATGTCCACGCGTCCGCGCCCTGTGGAAGAAGGGGGAGGGAGGGACCCACTGCCTCAGGGGCTGCCACCCACCCCAACATCCAAACACCTTTCCCCTGAGGGAGGGATACTGACCAAGGAGCCAGGCAGAGCTGGGGTGACTTCCCAGCTGTGTGATCTCAGGCAACTCACCTCACTCAATTCCCTGAGCTTCCATTTCCTGTTCTATAGAAGGAGACCATAACCCTTCTCTGCCAGGTTGCAAAAATTCAATGAGATTAAATACAGAAAAGGCCTATGATAACTTCATCTTGTACTAGAAGATACAGTAGCGGTGCCCCATGATAACAGAGGCCCCTCCCTGGACGCGGGGTGGCTCAAGACCCTCCTATGCAATCCATCGGCTAAGATTGCAGGTGACACACTACAGGTAGGGTAGGAAAGTCATGTAGCCAACTCTCAAGGCCCCCACACTGAGGGGGTGCGCTGGCTCCTGTATTTTATCTGGCAGCACTGCTCCCTCTGGGACACAGCCCCTTTTACCAACCAGGCTACTGAGGGCAAGGTCTCAGCTCCGAAGGAAGAGCAGAACCCACAGGAAGCCTTTAGAATTTACCAGAAGGTACCCTGGCTGGTGTGGCTCACCGGATTGAGCGCCAGCCTGTGAGCCAAAGCGTCGCGGGTTGGATTCCCTGTCAGGGCACATGCCTGGGTTGCGGGTCAAGTCCCCAGTTGGGGGCACACGAGAGGCCACCACACAGTGATGTTTCTCTCCCTCGCTTTCTCCCTCCCTTCCCCTCTCTCTAAAAATAAATAAATAAAATCTTTTTTTAAAATTAAAAAGAGAAAAGGATTTGCCAGAAGGCTAGAAAAAAAAAAATCATTTCCCAATGGAGGAATTTAGGGTGTCAAAAAGTCATGTGGCCCCTTTCCTAAGGTGCAGCCCCTTTAGCTATCTAAGACTTTCTGTTTGAGGAAAATTGGGGCGGGGGCCGCGGCGAGGACGCCAGCTTCCTGAGGCCTCGCTGGGTCTTGCGGCTGGGGACACCATCTTTAACAGTGCGGGGTGGGGGTGGGGGGAGGCTTTCCTCAAACAGTAAACCCGTCTTTTAGCCTTCTTAGCAAAAAGCTGCACTGAGGAGACAGGCCCTCTGACATGTTTCAGGTGGATTCAAGGAGCCACCAGGCATCCAAAGGCCTGTAGAAACGCAGTTACCTCCCCTAGCAACCAGGCTCCAATGTAAGACTCCAGCCCAGACCTAGGGCTTGTTGCTAAGGTACATCCACCCCTAGCAACCAGGCCACAAGGGGGTGGGGCATCTGGTGCCTGAAGCGGGGGTCCTCTGGTGGGCAGGAGGCCTTGGGTCCTGGGTCTGGCTAGGTGTGGTTGCTAGGAAGAAGGCCTCCTTAGCAACCCGGCCCAGGCTGGGATGGGGCTGTGGGGGAGGGGAAGCCAGCCAGGTAGTAAGTGCGGCAGGCTTCCTAGGCCAGGCCTGGCCGGGCCCTGTTGCTAAGAAGCAGCCCTTCCCCCCTCTTAGCAGCAAGGCTGCAGCCATGACAGGGCCTCAGAACTCAGAGAAGGGCTTGAGGATGGGCACACTGGTCAGGTGAGGAGGCACAGGCTTCCACAGCCTGGCCAGGCGCAGCCCCCCTGGCAACCAAGCTGCAGAAGGGGCTGGGGCTCTGGACTCCAAAGAGGAGTTCAAGTGGGCCAGCCGCGCTGAGCCCGAGGCCTGAAAGGTGCCAGGTTGTAACTCCTCTCTCCACCCTCACCTCCTGCTTTCCGGAAACGGGGGACCTGTTGGAAGGAGGTGCGGTGGGTTCCTCAGACCCTCGGCCGGGCTCCAAAGAGAGGAGGCTTCTAACAACCACCTCCAGAAACTCAGGAATCAAGAGAATTTGGGGTGGGAGTGTTGGTTCGGCCTCCACGGAAAGGGGCTGCCTTGGCTGCACAGAACAAGAGGGCTTGGCCTCCCACTCACCTGCTTTGCCATTGTAGATATACGACTCCCAAAAGCGCTCCTTGAAGGGGTGGGAGTAGAGAAGGGGGAAAGACAGCTGTCAACTGGGAGGTTCTATGCACCCAAACCAGCCCCCCCAAGATTTCTGAGACTGGAGGGTAGAAGTCGTTGAAGACCAGGAACCCTTCCCCGCCGACTAGGTCCTGGAGAACCTCTAGTCCCTGGAGTCCAGGGACGCCGGGACTCCCAGACCCTCACCGTTCGAGTGTTGTCCTCAAAATACTCCCGGGCCTCTTCCCAGGAACACTTCTCTTCATAGCACTCCCGTTCCAGGTTCCCCGGCACAAACAGCTCCAGATCCCAGTGATTGGCTCGAGGAATTCGTCTACGGCTACCCAGGAAGCTCTGGGCCTCTGGGGAGTCCACGAAGACTTCTGGGCCCGAAGGACGGGGGGGACAGAAAAATGGAGGACCAGAGACATGGAGGAAACTGAACCCAAGGGGAGGAAACTGAACCCAAGGGGAGGAAAGCTGTGGGGCCCTAGGGTAGGAGGGGGCTAGAAGCAAGGCGTCTAGAGCCAGAGGAAGGTGGATGTCCGAGACTGGACACCAGCTCCTCCCCCAAATACTCACCTTGGTCTTGCTCCTCACTGGATGAGGTGTCCAGGCAAGTGGTCAACCCCAGGTATAGCAGTAGCAGAGAGGGGTGGCCCCTGCCCCTCATATTTTGTGGACACCTGGAACGAGGTGTGGTATAGATGACAAGTACCCCAGCCCCTGAAGCGCTCCCTGCCCGGACTCCGTGGCCCGTGAATTGTGACAATAATAGCAGATGCTGTCATAGCCTTTATTCTGGGCCAGACGCTGTTCAAGGTAGTTTACTTATAGCAACTCAGTTTAATTTTCACAACAATGCTATTATTATCCTTATTTTATAGATGAGGGAGCTGAGGTACGGAGAGGTCAAAGAACTCGCCCAAGGTCTTACGGTTTGCAAGATTCAGAAGCAGGATTTGAGCAAGGGCAACGTGTACCTCCAGGCCAGGAAGCTTATCTTTTCTCCCCCTCTGTGTTTTCAGCCCCCAGTACAGTTTTGGCACACAGTAGGTGCTCCTAAACATGTCCATTGGTGATCAGGATTCCTTTCTTCCTGGTAATTTCCACACATACTTGCCTGTCTCTCTGCCCATTGCCACATCCAGCAACAGAGATCAAAGATCACAGCAGAGGCAATAACAGGGGGCTAAATTCTTGGGTCCAGGGCCCTGGACTCCTGGGCTTGGAGGCCCTGAATATTGGGACCCAGAGGGGCAAGGAGCCAGGAAGCCAAGGTCCCCAAACCAGGCTCTGCCTCCAGGGACATTCACTTACCTGCCCAGACTTGTGAGTACTGTCCCCTCCTCCTTAATCCGGGCCTCCTAGGCCAGCTGCGGCCAGCTGGGACGAGGGGCAGGAGAGAGGGGAAGAGAAAGGAGGGGTGCCCCCCGCTCCCGCTCTCTGTAATCCTGCCCGATCGCGGTTTCTAGCAGAGGGGCGGGGTTTGCGACTACCTGCTCTGGGCGGGACTCAGGTAAGGGACAAACTATTTAAAGGGACCTTATGACGAAGGGCCTAAGGTTCAGAACCCCATAGAGAGGCCAGGTTCCCGGACACCGTGGGACAATTAGGGACCTGGATAGGCCCCTCCTCCGCTCCTCCCGTTTCCCCAATGGGAGCTCGCCCAGCCGAGCTAGGGAAATAAACGTCTAGGTCTCCGCGTGTCTAGATAGCTACATATCTAGAAAGTGGCCGCAACTGTATGCCTTGGTCCCTGGAGGTAGTGGGCACATTGTAGTATATTTCTGTCTCCTGGAGTGATTTGGACGGCTTTGACTTGAGATTTATCCGTTACTCCATGTATAAAATAGGGACAGAGGATTTGTCCCCTCTTAACTGTCTCTTCAATTACAAGAAAAGTGGATATACTTGAGGAAATAAGTTCCCAGGTTCTGGGGGAAGTGATTAGTCCTCAAACTCTGGCTTGGAGAGACGCAAAGCTGTGGATAGAAGCAGGAAACAGCCCGTCCCGGTAAATGCCTAGTAGATACTAAGCGCGTCCCATATTCATGCTAGCTTCCCTAACCGGAACCTTCGATCTGTCGCTCACGTTTCCGGAGGGAACACGAGAACGCGGGATCAAGCCTGATGACTTACCTCTGTAGCTAGGGGCAGTTCTATTTCCTGTTTCTCTCTCCTCGCGGAAGTGGGCGGAACTAAGAGGAAAAACAGCGCTCCTTTCCGGGGTAGGGGCACAGTTGAAGAATCAAGGAAGGGACAAGGAGTCGCTAGTGAGGTGAGTTCCAGGTGGTTGGAGGGATAGCGTTGCTGGGATCGCCTTCCCTGGGGTCCTGAGGTAGGGACGGGATTTCGATAATCTAGTCATCTCTCAATGTCTCTTAAATTTCTCTTGATTTAGAACAATCTCCCCTCCACTCCACTCACGATGTAATTGATTCACTGAAGAAACTGGGTCAGTTATTTTGTTGAGATCATCTGGTTTCTCTTTTTGCTTCTTTGTAATCTCATTTCACTTATTCTTCTCTGTCAGGGTTCAGTAAACCGAACCCAAATCCTGCTGGCCTCTTCTTTTTCTTTCTTTCGTTCTTTTCTTCCTTCCTTCCTTCCTTTCTTTCTTTCTCTCTCTCTCTTTCTCTCTTTCTTTTTTTTCGATCCGTTTATTGGAATACAATTCACATAAAATATAGTTCACCCATTTAAAGTGTACAATTCAGTGTTTTTTTGGTATATTCACAGAGTCGTGCAACCATCATCGTTGGCAGTTTTAGAACATTTTCATCACTCGTAAAGAAACCCAGTACCCATTAGCTGTCACTCCCCATTGTACACCCCCACCCAGCCCCAGGCAACCACAAATCTACTTTGTCTCTATGGATTGACCTAATCTGGACATTTTACATAAATGGATTCATTTTTCTGTCTGACTTCTTTCACTTAGCGTAATGTTTTCAAGGTACATCCATTTTGTAGCATATATTAATACTTCTTTTTATGGTTGAATAATATTCCTTTGCATGATATATATATATATATACACACACACATATATTATATGTATATAAAATATTTTGTTTATCCATTTCTCAGTCGATGAACCTTTGGGTTGTTTCCACTTTGGGGCTGTTATAAATGATGCTGCTATGAACATATGTGTGCAAATGTTTGTGTGAACATGTTTTCATTTCCACTGGAAGTGGAATTGCTGAATCAAATGGTAACTCTACGTTTAACCTTTTAAGGAACTGCCAAACTTTTCCAAAGTGGCTACTCCGTTTACATTCCCATCCTTGATGTATGAGGGCTCCAGTTTCTCCACACTTATTATCTGATATTCCTATTTTAGTCATTCTAAATGGGTGTGAACTGGCATCTCATTGCGGTTTTGATTGCATTTTCTCGAAGATTAATGACGTAGAACATTTCTTCATGTGCTTCTTTTGGTGTTTTTTTTTCCCCCAAAAAAGGTTTTATTTATTTTTAGAGAGGGAGGAAAGGAGGAAGAGTGAGAGGGAGGGAACCATGGATCGGTTGCCCTGGTCCAAAACCCAGTCATGTGTCCCAACTGGGAATCAAACCGGCAACCTTTTCATCTGCAGGCCAGCACTCAATCCACTGAGCCACACCAGCCAGGGCTCATGTGCTTCGTGACTATTTGTATGCCCTCTTTAGAGAAATGTCTATTCCAAGAATTTGCTCATTTTTTAAAAGATTTTATTTATTATTTATTTTTTGGAGAGAGGGGAAGGAAGGAAGGAAGGAAGGAAGGAAGGAAGGAAAGGAAACATCGACGTGAGAGAGAGAAGACTAATATTTTGTGCCCTGAGACAATTATGTGTGATTGAGACGTCAGTTTGCATAAATAAAGTTTTATTGGAACACAGCCATGCCCAATCATTTACATAGTGTCCATAGCTGCTTTTGCCACACAAGGGCAGAGTCGAGTAGCTGTGACCCTGCGTGGCCCACAGAGATGAAAATCTTTCCTATCTGGCCCTTTTTGGTCGTCAACCCCTACTACATCCTCTGACTTCCTAGAAACAGGAAATTAAATCTAAAGGCTTGATTACTTCCCCTGGCAGGGTAGCTCAGTTGCAGCGTCATCCAGATGGGCCGCGGTTGTGGGTTCAGTCCCTGGTCAAGACATGTACAAGAATCAACCAAAGAATGCATCAATAAATGGAACAACAAATTGGTGTTTTTCTCTCTCACTCTCATCAGTACATTTAAAAATAAGTAAAAATTAAAAGCTTGATTAAATTTAGGTTCAGCCATTTTGACATGAATACTGCAGAATTGGTAGCTTCATGTTGCATAATGCCAGGTTGTCCCACTTTTGAGATGGTGAGATTATTGGGGGGCTTCAGGTGGTGTTTATGGACTTAATGTTTGTCCCTTCCCCCCAAATTCATGTATTGAAGCCCAAACCCCAGCCAGCATGACCGTTTGGAGATGGGGCCTCTATGGGAGCAGTTAAGGCTATATGAGGTCATTAAGAGTGAGGTCCTAATCCGTGGGGTTGGTTCCTTGTAAGAGGAGGTGCTGCCAGAGAGCACCCTTTCCTCTGTGTGAGGACACAGCAAGAAGGTGGCCAGCCATCTGCAAGCCTGGAAGAGAGACTTCCCCAGAACCCAGTTAAGCCAGTGTCCTGATCCCAGACTCCCAGCTTCCAGAACACGGAGAACATAAACATCTGTTGTTTCAGCCACCCAGCCGAAGGCATTTTGCTTTGGGCAAAATGCTTAGGGCATTTAGCTCTGGCTAACTAATACAGACAGAAACAACGCAAACCCACCATTGTAAAGCTCCAGTTTTCTCCTTTCTCCTAGGCAAGTCGTGGCACCCTGAGACTATCCCGTTCCCATTACTTTTTCTGTCAGTAATCATTGCCTGGATCGACTATGTCATCAGGAGTTGCAAAGGGATGGTTTTCCAATTCTCTTGTTCCGCCTACTTTTTAAAATCCGAGCCGTTGGTTTTTTTGTCTTGAGCCAAGTCCAAGAGGCAGCTGAAGGGAGTGGCTTAAAGTTCCATTTTGAAATGCTCACTACGGCAGTTTTCTTTTTCAATCTTTTCTATTTTTATTGATTTCAGAAAGAGAGAGAGAGAGGAACATCTATTTGTTGTTCTACTTATTTGTGTGTTCATTGGTTGATTCTTGTATGTGCCCTGAGCAGGGATCGAACTCGCAACCCTGGAGTACCAGGACAATACTCTAACCAACTGAGCTACCCAGCCAGGGCTGGGCATCTTTTTTCTTACCTGCAAGCTGGGGAGAACCTTCCTCTGGAGACTGTCATGAGAACTGAGTGCGTTCAGATGTGGCAAGAGCTTCGACTGGACCTGGTACATAACTGTCTGAACGATATGGTGATCATTTCTGTTCTTTTCTTTTCTTTTTTTTAAGATTTCATTTATTTATTTTTAGAGAGAGGGGAAGGGAGGGAGAGGGAGAGAAACATCAGTGTGTGCCTGCCTCTCGCGCATCTCCTGCTGGGAACCTGGCGGGCAACCCAGGCATGTGCCCTGACTGGGAATCAAACCGGCGACACTGTGGTTCACAGGCCGGTGCTCAATCCACCAGCCAGGGCCATTTCTGTCCTTTTAGTGCTTTTGTGATAAATGTGTCGGTTGCGATCAGTTCATTGATTACTCACTTCCCCTGGCATTGAAAGCGGTAGAAGTTGTTAACTGATCCCATTGTGACATCTCGGAGTCCCCCACCCCTCCATCCCCCAGGTGTCAGCTGCCACCCAGATAGGAGCCTGACCTGGGCGCCCTTCTAGGGGCTCCTGGTCCAGAGGAGGAAATACAGAGGGCTGGTGGCTATAATGAAAGTAACTCAGGGCATCGTCAGAGCTCAAAGAACACCTAACCCAGCCCCAAGAGTCAGGCCTCGCGTGGGGCCCGGGAGGAGGAATGAGGCAGGATTTCCAGGGGGAAAGACCAGGCGCACACCAGCAGTCCTGTTCCACGCTGAGAGTCCGGCACAGCCCTCCAGCTTGCCTGCAGCCAGGCGGCACAGTGGTGGTTAAAGCCAAGCTTAGGTACTTGGGGCAAACCCCCGCTGCACGACCCTGGGCACCTTCTCTGTGCCTGTTTCTTTGTTTGTAGCAACCGTTTGGGTTCTTGTGGAATTCGGTGGAGATAATATGAGGAGAATGCTTAGAACAGGGCCGGTTCACCAAACCTCTTAAATAAATGTCAGCCATTATTAATAGAAAATCTCAGAGGCTTGCATTTGCTCTTTGGGAATTCTCTCCCGCTTGCAGCAGGTCCCGTTCTGTCTCTGATCTCCTTCAGTGTAATGAGGCCTCTGCCCCCTGGGATCGCCTTCTAGGAAGAGAGGCTGTAGCACCGTTAGCGTCTCAAAGGAATCGCTGACCCTGCCAAGCCTTTAAGAACCACAGGTGCAGGATGCAAACAAACCAACTGCAAAAACAAGACAGTTGGGAGACAATCAGGGAAATTTGAACACCAGCAGGACAGTAGATGATGTTAAGGAATTGTTAATGTGCTAGTGGTGTCGTGGTCATGTTTTTAAAAGCCCTTCTGTCTTAGCACCATGCTGTTCACACTCCAGTACAGTAGCCGCTAATCCCAAGAGGCCATGGAGGGCTTTGGTATGTGGCAAGTGCCCCTGAGGGACCGACTTTTTAAATTCTTTCATTTTGTTTAATTTTGATGTAAGCACCGATACCTGATTCAGTTATTGGAAGGCTTTTAAGTATGGAACAACCAGAGTACATGAATGTATGTTTGCACTGGCACATTTTCTTAGTTTTTATTTACGGATTTGAGAGAGAGAGAGAGAGAGAGAAACATCGATTCGTTGTTGCAGTTATTTATCCCTTGGTTGCTTATATGTGCCCCGGTGAGGGATCGAACCTGCAACCTTGGCGTACCTGGATGATGCTCTAACCAACTGAACTACGCAGCTAGGCTCTGCACCAGTACATTTTATGAAACCTAAATAAAGACAAGTATCTCCAATGGAGACCTCGTGTCTGAATGGAGATGCATCGACAGAATAAAGTATACTCCGGATTTTGAAGACTTCATGCAAAAACAGGAATTCTCAGATTGTGACCTTCCCGGGAGGACTAACAGTTGTCACATGGTTAAGAGGGTAGCTCCAGAACCTGGCTGCCTGGGTTCGAATCCCAGCTCTGCCACTTCCCAGCTGGGGGACTGATTCTATGAGCTTGTTTCCTCCCTGTAAAGCGGGACTGATGATAAAGAGTAGCTGGTGTTGCCCTGGCCGGGTGGCTCAGTTGGATGGAGCGTTGTCCCGTACATGGAAAGGTCACAGGGTCAATTTCTTGTCAGGGCACAAGCCTAGGTTGCCGGTTTGGTCCTTGGTCAGAACACCGACGGCAAGCAACCGATCGATGTTTCCCTTTCATATTGTTATTTCCTTCTCCGTCCCCTTCTCCTTTCCTCACTTTCTAGAATCAATGAATATATCCTTGGGTAAGGATTTATAAGGATTAAATAATAAGTTTTAAAAATGGAAAAAGGAAAAAGAATAGCTGGGGTTACTTTGATGTGTCCTCTCCGAAATACTGGTGACAGCGGATGGCACTAGTTCTGTTTTCTATTTTGAAACTGGCCTCACTGAAGAGACAATGTAGCCTGGTGGCTGGAAGCTCAGCTTCTGGCGTTTTGAAATCCTGGCACTGCCATCTGCCAACTCTTCGACCCTTGGCCAGTGGTTCTCAAACTGTTTGGTCTCAGGATCTTAAAAATCATCGAGGACTCCAACGAGCCGTTGTTGGTCTGAGTTCTGTCTGTTAAGACTCACTCTATCGGAAATTAAAAGACACTAAAACTTTTTAAAAAGATTTTACTTATTTATTTTTAGAGAGCGGGGAAGGGATGGAGAAAGAGACAGAGAGAAACATCAGTGTGTAAGAGACACATCCATCGGTTGTATGCCCCCAGCTGGGGACCTGGCCCGCAACCCAGGCATGTGCCCTGACTGGGGAATTGAACTGGTGGCCTTTCAGCTCGTAGGCCGACGCTCAATCCACTGAGCCACACCAGCCAGGGCATAACGGGTTTTTAAAATCCAAGGATGCCCAAGCACGCATTTGGTTAGCCTTCAGAGCGATGACGCCCTCACACATCACACAGCCTGTGGAAAATGCCCTTCAGCGCTCACTGCAGCATAAGAGTGACAAAAGCAAATTTGTTTTAGAGTCATGGAGCAGTTTTGTGGACCTCAGAAAGTATATTAGGGACCTTTAAGAACCAGTGCCCTAGGCAAATGGCTTCACTTTGGAGCCTCAGTTTGCGCGTCTGCAAAGTAGAGATGGTGATGGGACAGACGGGGCGGGGGGGGGGGGCAGTGCTTGAGCTTAGGCGATTAACGAGATGGGGGCGCAGAGAGCTGGCACATGGTCAGGGGTCAAGCGCGTTCCTCACGATTATTCCCATTATTGCAGGCCACGTTAAAAAAAAAAAAACATAAAAAAATTTTTTAAAAAGCTCCCTCTCTAGCTGTTCCTTGCTCTCAAAGGAAAAATGTCCCAGTCTGTGAAGCCAAAGACGTAGAAATACCCTGTTCTTGGCCACGAGACAAACAGCTCAGTGCCAAATACCGCAGAGGGTCAAGGCAGTTGACAACTAAGAATAGAGTTGGGGAATTTGTCCATGAGTAGGTCAACTCGACCTTCATGAGTGGTGGTTGGGGGGGCTGGGCGGAAGCCAGGGGGCCAGGGCGGAGGAGCGGGTGGCAGGTGAGCAGAGGGGAGGCAGCAGGTGCTGGACACTTGCTCAAAAGCATGGGGGTGAGGGGAAGTCGGAGGAGGGGACTGTGGGTTCAGTTGGGGCGCTTCACCAAGGTTCGCTTCTGCCCACAGCACGGCGGCCACGGCTCACATGAGAGCAATAGTCTGTATCCATCGGGTTGGTGGTTACGAGGGTGCGTACGTGTGTTAAAACTGCATCCTTGAGGTCTGTGCATCTGTTCTATATAAAGAAGCCTGAAAACGAAAATCGGCTTCTGGGAGGAAGACACCAGTAGGGGGCGAGCGAGATCCATAGCTCAGAGGGAGGTTTGTTTCAAGTCTTGAAAGTGAAAAGCAAGTTTCTGAAAGTAACCAGAAGGGGGAAATGAAGTTGCTTTTCACATTTCGGGAGCCCTTGGCTATGTGCTCCCTTTACCTCGCTCTCACTCCGCCCCGCCTGCGCCTCTGGATCCTCCTTAAAACCACGGAGCCAGAGAATATTTCCTGAACACCCGCTGTGTGCCACGTTCTGAGCATGACCTCCTTTAGTCCTCACAGCGGTCCCGACCCATCGGCTGGGTCCCCTGGCTCTCCCCATTGTTTACCAAAGGAAACTGAGACTCAGAAAAAGGAGATCACCCGCCCTGGCCGGGTGGCTCAATGGGTTGAGCGTCGTTCCGCGCACCAAAAGGTTCAATCCCTGGTCGGAGTACTTACAAGAGGCAACCGATTGATGTTTCTCTCTCACATCGATGTTTCTGTCTCTCTCTCTCTCCCCCTTCCTTCCCCTGTCTCTGGAATCAATGCACATGTGCTTGGGCGAGGATAAAAGAAATAAAATAATTTAAAAATAAAGAAAAAGGAGGTCGCCAGTCCAGAGTCACACGTGAGTGTGGGGCCGACCTTGGACTCAAGCCCACAGGTTACATTGCTTAATCCTCCACACACTGAGCCATGTAGCCCCCTCCTTGTTTTTTGTTTTTATTTATTCATTTATTTATTTATTTTGAGAGAGAGGAGAGGGAGGGAGAAAGAGAGGGAGAGAAACATCGATTAGTTGCCTCCTGCTCGCCCCCTGCTGGGGACCTGGTCTGCAATCCAGGCATGTGCCCTGACTGGGAATCGAACCAGCGACCTTTCCATTCTCAGGTCTGTGCTCAATCCACTGAACCACACCAGCCAGGACAGCACACTCCTATTTCATTTATTTATTCTTGCTTATCCCCTAGTGAGTCCCCTCCCTACAGGGGCAACCATTCTAATTATGTGCGATTCTTTTGTCTGTAGCGTTCTTTACAATGTATCGTTTTGGCACACGTGGATTGTTAGTGATCTCCTTTTATGTCTTACTTTTTTTACCCAGCATTGTGTTTTTAGGATCCACCCCTAATTCTTTGTACACATGTTAGTCAGTTGTATCTCATGGCCGCATAGTCTCCGTGATGGGCAGTCAATATCCATTCTCCCAGGGAGGGAGGGACATGCAGTTGCACGTGACTCCCCTTCAGAGTGGCTACGGCTGTGAACTTGCTCCCTTGTGGATGTCTCTGAGAACGTCTCTGGGGCACGCACACCCTTAACACCCCGGCGCAGAAGTGCCTACGCTCACTTTGCTGAAGTACCGGCAGCCTGCTCCAAGGTGGCCGACCCTGTCCACCTTCCCCTAGCATCACCTGAGGGTCCCATGACCAACCCAGGCCCACCAAGCCTTCGTCTTATCCAGCTTTCAAAGTTTTGCCCGACAGCCTGATGACAGGTGTAAAACAGTATCTCACTGTGGGTTCTCTGCACTCGTTAGTCTTTGAGCTGCTTCTGTCAATTGCTTCATCATATCCTTTGCTGGTTTTCCCATTGGGTAGCTGGCTTTTTTCTTTTAATCCTCACCCGAGGATATGTTTATTCATTTTAGAGAGAGAGAAAGGGGGGAGAGAGAGAAACATCAATGCGAGAGAGAAAAGAGAAACATCGATCGGTTGCCATGTGCGTAGCCTGACCAGGAATCAAACCCACGACCTTTGGGTGTACAGGGTGATGCTCCAACCAACTGAGCCACCCGGCCAGGGCAGCTGGTTCTTTCATGTTGATTTGCCAGAGTTCCATGTACACTCAGTTCTACTCTGATGCTTGTTTTGAACAAGCGTGTAGCAGATTCCCCTTTGCTCACGTGCGACGTCATCCACCAGAAAGACTAGGTGAACCTGGAAACTTGCACTCAGTTGAATTGAGCACGTAGGCAGACAAGGCACACACGCACGTGTGCTCCGAACATCAACCTGGCGCCTCAGGACCCCGTGTGGCAGGTGCGGAGCCACACCCATCCACATTGGGTGCTAGAACTTTCCATCAGATTTCAACTAACTCCTTCCACCACCTCACACTAACTCATAAGGCATGCCCCCTGACACCCCCTCTTACGAGCAAACTTCAGGTCTTTTTCAAGGTAAAGTGACTTTTGGCGGGGGTGGGGGGTGTAGGAATTTCTGAAGCATTTAATGTATGTGATACCGTCCTCCCCTGCCCCACCGCCAGCGTCCCCGTCTGAGGCACAGATCAGCTCCTCTGGCTTGTGTGGGCTCCCTCTGGCCACCAGAGCCCTCCACATGTCCCTCCTTCCCCCAGGATGACTCGGCATGGCAAGAACTGTACAGCCGGGGCTGTCTACACCTACCATGAGAAAAAGAAGGACACAGGTACTGGGCTGGGAGGGGGACAAATATGTCCGGAAGTCACCGCCTCACTTGGCACCTCTGCGTGTCTCTCTTCCCCAACTGATGGTGGTGACCACATCATCCATGTACCCCAGCAACCCTGTCCCCTCATCCCATGTGACAGGCACTGCATTAAGTGACTCCACAGTAAACTCATGAGAACTCATCTCATCCTCCTGTGGAAGGGGCTGCTGTCACCCTAGCAATATTCCCAAGGAAGAAATAGAGGCCCAGAGAGGTCCAGGCTCCTGCTTGGTCACAGAGCCAGAAGGGCTTAGAGGAGTCTGTCACTTTCCGCCCAGGGATGAAGCCCTTGCCGCCAACTCTGAGACACGCAGATACACGGCCCACTCTTGACTGCCTCTCTCTCAAAGTCTCAGAGAGGCATGTCTCCTGTCTCTCCATCCCTTTTCTTGTCTCTGTCCCCAGCGGCCTCAGGCTACGGGACCCAGAACATTCGACTGAGCCGGGATGCCGTCAAGGACTTCGACTGCTGCTGCCTCTCTCTGCAGCCCTGCCATGATCCCGTCGTCACGTGAGCTGGGGCTGTGGGTGGCGAGGGCAAGGGAACCCCAGGGAGGGCCTACGGGAGTGGGTCTCTCCACCTGCACAGCCAGGGTGCCGTGGGCAAGCCATCAACCTCGCACATTCACAGTGTCCTCATCTGAGAGATGGCGTGATCCCACTGCTTCCCGGTGCAGTGTGGAAAAGAACACGCAGCCTCTGGCAAGTGCCTGGTTCCTAACAACAGCTCGCATGTGGGGCCCTTCCTGCTCATTACCTGCCTCTTAGCACCCGGCAAAGGCGTCAGTGAGATTTTTCTTTTTTTAAAAAAGATTTTCAATATTTACTTTTAGGGAAAGAGAGGGAGAGAAACATCAAGCGTGAGAGACACATGAATCAGTTGCCTCTCACATGCCCCCAACTAAGGACCTGGCCCGCAACCCAAGCATGTGCTGGGATTGGGAATCAAACCCGCGACCTTTCGGTTCGCAGACCAGCACTCGATCCACTGAGCCACGCCAACCAGGGCTGACCACGGGACTGTTTTGTAGAGGTAGTGATGAGAGTAGACTGTGGTTCAGGGTCCCTGTGGTCACCTTCAGGTTCATTGACTCCCTAAGACTCATAGAACTCAGCACTCACGGTGACAGCTGATTATAGTGAAAGGACATGGATTCAAACTAGCAAGTGTGCTGCTGCCTGTGGATCGGCCGGTGGGGGGCCCAGGACAGGGAGCCCGGGGTTTGGCTTCTGCTTACGAACCGGACCACTGGCTTGAGCGGCCTACACCAGACCCACGTTTTCTCACCCCTTCCCCTCTCTGCAGCCCAGATGGCTACCTGTATGAGCGTGAGGCAATCCTGGAGTACATTTTACACCAGAAGAAGGAGATCGCGCGGCAGATGAAGGTGATTGGGGAGGAGGATGCACAGGGCGTGTGGGTGGTCTCGACGCCCGCGCTCACGAGCAGAGCCCCGCCGGGCCTTCGCTTAGCTCGCTTCTCCCGGGCTGCCCGCAGGCCTACGAGAAGCAGCGCAGCGCCCGGCGCGAGGAGCAGAAAGAGCTGCAGCGGGCCGCGTCGCAGGACCAGGTGCGGGGTTTCCTGGAGAAGGAGGCGGCCATCGTGAGCCGGCCCCTCAACCCTTTCACGCCCAAGACAGCCTCCGAGAATGGCTCCGGTGAGGGGGAGCAGGCTTGCAGATGGGTGGGGGTCCCCCAGGTCCAGATATTTACCGAGGTGCAGCATCGGAACCCCTCTGCCCCAGTAGATGATGCCCAACCGGGTCCCAGTGCCGGCCCCGCAGGCAAGGACAAGGACAAGGACAAGGACAAAATGCTGCCCAGCTTCTGGATCCCGTCGCTGACGCCCGAGGCCAAAGCCACCAAGCTGGAGAAGCCGGTGAGCACCCCAACAAGCGCCCCTGCGCCCACTCTGCCAGTGTCCCGAGGGCATCCTCCCCTCCCTCTCAGGGGTGCCGCCACCCTCCCCGCAGCCGTCCCAGCCTGCCTCTCCCCTGCCCTCCTAGTCGCGCACCGTCACCTGCCCCATGTCCGGGAAGCCTCTGCGCATGTCCGACCTGACGCCTGTGCGTTTCACGCCTCTGGACGGCTCCGTGGACCGCGTGGGGCTCATCACACGCAGTGAGCGCTACGTGTGCGCTGTGACCCGCGACAGCCTGAGCAATGCCACGCCTTGCGCCGTGTTGCGGCCCTCGTGAGTCACCTGTTGGGGGAACCCACCTGGGTACATGCGAGGGGCCTGGGAGCAGGCAAGGGGGTGTGGCTCTCCCTCTGGGGCGGGGCCTCTGATCCTCCGCACCGGTCCCCTCACCGCAGTGGGGCCGTGGTCACCCTTGAGTGCGTGGAGAAGCTGATTCGGAAGGACATGGTGGACCCCGTGAACGGGGAGAAGCTCACAGACCGTGACATAATCGTGCTGCAGCGGGTGAGCGAGGCCCCTTCCACGGTGCCTTCCTCCGTCCCCTCTCCAAGGCTCCGCCCCTCATATTTCCATACACCCACTACTACCCCGGGACTCCGCCCTTCTCACCAAAGACCTGCCCCCTCTAGGCCCGACCCCACCCCGTCCCCCCAGGCCCCGCCCCTGCCGCGGTACTTTATGTCCCCCCAGCTGGCTTAGGGCGTCCCCACCTGCAGCCCGCAGCCTGCGCTCCCCTCTGCCTTCCCCCTCCGCCAGGGTGGCACGGGCTTTGCAGGCTCCGGAGTGAAGCTGCAGGCAGAGAAGTCACGGCCCGTGATGCAGGCCTGAGAACCGGGAGACCAAATAAAGGGCTTGGAAGCGACTGGCGGTGCGGCGCCTTCATTCGCCGCTGGAGCCCCTGGGACCTGCCGCTGGCCGGCGAGGAGGCTTTCCGGTGGTGGCGGGCGTGCTAGGATGACTCAGAGTTTGAAAGTGTGGGCCGAGAGTGTTTAATGTGGTCTCAGGTTGAGTAAAATCGGAGTTGAATGCAAATGCACAGCGTTAAAATTGATTACGACTGGCCAGAGGTCGAAGTCCCAGCCGCCGTCCTATGAAGGCGCCACTGTAACAAACCCAATAGGACCCCCTTCGCGTCCTTTTGAGTTCTACCAAATTAGAAGCCTATGAGATGCCCGGGAGCACCTCTCCCAGAGTCAAGTGGGATAACATACCCACGGGAAATAGAGTTTTTTGAGAGAGCAACAGGCAGCCAGCCTAGGGGTGGCCAGGAACACCCCCCTTCCCCAACACTGACTGCAGGAAGGTGAGGAGGAAGAGGAAACCGCAAATGCAGAGGCCCAGAGGCAGCAAGTACTGGGCGGGGGTGAGGGGGCGGGGGTGGGAGGCCTGCGTGGAGCTCCGGCTTGAGGAGAGCAGGCGCAGCCCTTAAAGCTTTGCGTTTAGTAACCACTGGATCACGAAAGCATCCCTGGGCAGTGTGGGAAACTAGACCATACAGTCAAGCAAAGATTTTAAAAAATAAAGACAAAATTCCTGCCTCCCCGAGCGGTCCCTAGTCATCTCCTTCCAGGCTTTTCTCCGCGTGCGCGCATGAGCTTTTCAACCGAAGTGAGGCCTCAGGGTTCATATGATCTGCCCCGGTCATTTTGGCAAAAAGGGTTTCTCATCTGATGTCCAGATGTGAGCCAGAGGACCCGGAAGTGACCTTGACTGCTGTTTGGTCAAGCCCCACCACCACCCCCGATGCAGGACAGGGAAAGGTTTTAGGAGGAGGGTGGGCGGGGTCACCATTGCATCCTCGGAAACCCCCAAACCCAGTGTCTGCTCCCCTACACACTCCTAGAACCTTTCCTTGGTTCCTAAGGGCCTTCACACCCACTCTTGGGTCCCCAGTCCCTGGAAACTAGCCCAGTTGCCCCTAACCTTCAAGGAGCCCTGGCCGTGCCGATCTGTCAACCAAAAGTCCCCTTGAATCCTTGCCACAGCCTTGGGACAGGGATGCCTAGGCACCTACCCAGAACACTTCCATCCTCCTCTTTCCCAAGCATTCTCAGCGCCGCCCCCCCTCCCCCAGTCCTTCTAGCTCTTTCTCACAGGTTCTCAAGGACTCAGTTTCCTCAAGGACTTTGTTTCTATGTAGTACACACCATCCCCCGCACCCGAAACCACCTGACGGATTTCCATCCTGCCACCTTAATTTCCGCAAGGAACCGAAATTCACTCACCTCTTCTATTCGCAAGACAGGCCCTTTGCAGGGTTCCCTAAAAATAGGTTCCCTAAGGTTTCAAAGGTAGCAAGAAGAGGAAGCAAGAGTGGCACCGCACAACAGAGACAGGAAGTGGAGACAAATCTTGCCTTTTCTCAGCAGAGGGTCCCTAGATGTGGTCCGATGAGAACAGAAGGAGTGGGCATGCTGAGGCTTATCCTGGGTGGGGCGGCCCGCTGGCGGCTGCCGCCTCAACAGGCCCACCGGCAGCACTTTAAGACCTTTGCGATTACTGCCCTGGCTGGTGTGGCTCAGTTGGTTGGAGCATCATCCCATACACCAAAACGTTGCGGGTTCAATTCTTGGTCAGGGCACATACCTGGGTTTCAGGTTCAGTTTCTGGTCAGGGTGCAGGCAGTAGGCAACCGATCAATGTTTCTCTCGCACATTGATGTTCCCCTCTCTCCCCTTTCCTCTCTCTCTAAAATCAATAAACATATCCTCAGGTGAGGACTTTTAAAAATAATAATAATAATACAATAAAATCAGAGGATTTGGTCTCAAAAAAGTATTGCTAAGAAAAACAAGAGAGGCCCTGACTGGTGTGGCTCAGTGGGCTGGGCGTTGTCCCATGAACCAAAAGGTCGCTGGTTCGATTCCCAGTCAGGGCATATGCCTGGGTTGCAGGCTAAGTCCCTCATTGGGGATGTACAAGAGGAAGCCAATCACATCGATGTTTCCTTTTCTCTCCCTTTCTCCTCCTTACTAAAGGAGGAGAAACTTACTAAACTTACTAAAGTTGCTTTTTCACCTTACTAAAAATAAGTAAAAAAAATTTTTTTAATCTCTTTGGAGAACTACCGTGATTTTTTTAAAAATAGGTAAAAATATTTGTAGCCACCTGCTATCATATCTGTTAAAAGAAGAAAAAGAATTGGTGTATATTTACTTAAATCTGTGTACATTCTGGAAACAAACACTGCCTACACTTGAACTTGGTGGAAGGAAGACTTCATTTTTAAATACTTTATTTTTGATTTAGAGAGAGGGGAAGGGAGGGGGAAGGAGAGGGTAAGAAACTTTGTGGCCCAGGGGACTGAACCCGCAACCCGGGTGGCCTTTCGGTTCTTGGGACGATGACCAACCAACTGAGCCACAGTGGCTGGGATGGCAGACTTCATTTTTAGTATATAACATCTTGTATATTTAGAATTTTGTATTCTATGAGTATATTGCCAAATTTTTTAATAAGCAGTATGTGCAAGAGATTTTTAAAATACTTCCGAGGAGAGCCCCTAAGGGTGCTAAGGTGCTGGGCAGCTAGCCATCATAAGTATTTCTGTACAAGTAATTTGTTGCTGTGTGTGAATATTTTAATTTTTTTTTTAAATATACAAATTTGCTTTACTTCTTCATAAACCAATTCTCTTCCTCTAGCCACTAGGGGGCAGTATGTTATAACTAAAAGCTTGGAGTCCACACATTTGGATTCAAATTCCAACCCTCTTGTGGATACCAGCTCGCAAACTCTGGAACAAACAGAAAACAATTAACTAAAGGCACTGGAAATTGAACAGGAACAGGCAACAACTGGAAGGGAATTGAAACTCAGAAAATGTAAGGGCAGTGGGTGAGTTTCCCATTTGTACACCTCTCAGTCTGAGGCAGATTCTAGTCCATGCCTTGAGAGGCAGCTAAACACCAGGGAAACACTCCACAGGCTTCCTAGCTTGAAGCACCACAGCAACAAGAAAGTGAGGTATAAATCTGGGAAAGGGAGAGCCAGCAAGGGTTTATCCCAAACGTTTTATGGAAACAGCTCAAATATCTAGCTGACCCGATCCAGATGCATGGCGTGCACTTCAAGACGCCCAACTAAACTGAAAAACAGTGAACTGAAATGTACGCTAACATTTCACAGGACAGAGATAACAGTTTGAGTCCAACCAAAAGAATTTTATGTTTATATTCTAGAAGCAAGAAATTGGAATGTGAAAGTAAAAAAAAGTTCATTTACAACAGCATAAACATACTTAGAGATAAATTTAACAAGAGATATAAGGCCTTTACCCTGAAAGCTACAAAACATTGCTGAGAGGATTTCAATACTTTTAAATCAATGGGAAGATATACTATGTTCATGGATTAGAAGACTTAATATTAAGATGTTGGTCCTCCAGGCATTGGTCTACACCAGCAATTCTCAGCCTTTTTCATCTCATGTGCCACGTAAACTAATTACTAAAATTCTGGGGCACACCAAAAACTATATTATTTTTTTCTGATCCGACTAAAAAAAACAAAACAAAACAGGTATCATCTTGATTTATTCACACCAAATGGTATTGTGTTGGCTGCTGTCAATTTTTTATTTGACAATCTAAGGGAAAAAGAGGCCAGTGCCCTTAATAGTCACATATTGCATGTTTTAAAAATTCTTATGGCACACAGGTTGAAAATTGCTGGTCTATAGGTTTAGTCTCACCCTACAATATTTCTCTCTCTTTCCCTCCCAGAAGGAAGATAAAAGTCATCAAATATGGGGCTATCTATGACTTGACATATAAAGGGGATTTCTTTTTCTATTTTAGTTAGTTGTGATGTTTTAGTGAGCTTTATTTTTAAGAGCAATTTTAGGTTTACAGAAAAATTAGGGGAAAGTACCTCCTTACCCCACTCCCACTTTCCCCTATTATTAACATCTTGCATTAATGTGGTGCTTTGTTATCATTGGTAAGCCAATATTAATACAGTATTATTAACTGAAGTGCATAGATATTAAAGGTTCACTCTTTGGTACATTCTACGGGTTCTGACACACGTGAAATAACATCTACCCACGATTAAAGTATCGTACAGAATCACTTCACTGCCCTGAAAGTCTGGGGGAGTTTGTTTTTTGTTTTTAAAGATTTTATTATTTACTTTCAGAGAGAGGGGAGCAGAGGGAGAGAAACATCAATGTGTGAGAGAAACATCAATTGGTTGCCTCTCGCACGCCCTCTATTTGGGGACCTGGCCTGCAACCCAGGCACATGCCCTGACTGGGACTTGAACCAACAACTTTTCGGTTCACAGGCCAGCGCTCAATCCACTAAGCCACACCAGCTAGGGCAGGGGGACTTTATAAAAGCTAGCTTTGAAGTGTACCATGCGTAAGAGAGGATACTTCATGGACAGCTGGGTGAACTTTTACACCCCCAGGGACGTTCCCAACTCAGGCTCAGCCCCCAGAACCCTCCCAAAAAGGGGGAGCACCAGCCTGACTTCTGATCCCTAGTTTGGTCTGTTCTTGAATTTCCTATCAATGGAATCCCGCAGCGCACAATCCTCTGGGTCCAGATCCCTTTGCTCAGCATAACCTCAGCGGCGGTCCTCCGTGCCAGTGAGCGGCCCTTGGGGTTCCCCCTCCTCCTTCCAGTGTTTTTCCCTGGCCGAAGGCCCGACCACGCACTCACCCCTTCTGTGGGTGGGCACATGGGCTGTTTACAGTTCGGGAGTTATGATTAAAGTTGCTATGAGCTTGACTTTCTTTTATTTCCATTCGGGAGCTACCAGGAGTGGAATTGCTCGCTGGGACAGACTGAGAACTGCTGGACTCTAGAGAATTTTTTTCCCCCACAAAAGAGAGCTGGGGAAACATCAATGTGTGGTAGCCTCTCACACGCCCCCTACTGGGGACCTGGCCGGCAACCCAGGCCTGTGCCCTGACTGGAGAATGGAACCAGCGACCCTTTGCTTCTCAGGCCCACGCTCAATCCACTAAGCTAGGGCTGGACTCTAGAGAATTTAACCAGAGGGTCTCATGGGACTGCAGGACAAATACACACCTGTCATGTCTTCATCCTTTTGCCCCTGCCTCAGCTCAGCAGCAGAGACTGTCATAACCCAAGTCAGTTCACATCTGTCCTCTGCGCAGGACCCTCCACCGGCCCCCAGCTCAGTGAGAGTAAATTCCGTTCCATTATTTCCGAGTCTCTGCCCCTCTCTATCTTGTCCCATCAAACGGGAACCACGATGACCTGATCCTGGTTCCCTCTCGGCCCTCACCTCCCATCGTCTCCGCCCCCCCTACTCCACTCCGGCCACACTGACCTCCTTGCTGATCCTCACACAGGCCAGGCCCACGCCCACCTCAGGGCCTTTGCACGTGCAGTTCCATCTGCCAGGACACTCTCCCCCAGGGCCCTCCCTCTCACTCCGCGAGGCGCTGCCCAGCCACTTGATTGACAGAGAGTTGCCATCACTTGCTACGCAGAAGGCAGAGCTCTCTGGCTTGTTCACTGCTGGGTCCAGCCTGCTAGTTCCACTTCACACCCCCAGGAACGCCCTCAAACCCCGTCCACATCCAGAACGCCCCTTTCAAATGCCCAGTCTCCTCCTTTAGCCCAAAGTCCCCCTTAGGGTCCAGCATGCTTCTCCCCCAGTCACAGCCCCCAATTCCTCCCCCAGGCTGCTCCCATCAGTCACCCCCTCAAAGAGACACTCACATGACGCCCCAGCACCGGATTTTATTGCCTGCCTGGCAGACAGCAGGCTTCCTGGGAGCAGTGTCTGTGGGCGAGTGTGGGCGGGAGTGTTTCCTGCCTGTGGTGTGAGTGAGGCTCAGATTCGGAGCTGCGAGGTCCCTGCAGGCTCGCGGAGGCTAGGCTTGGCATGAGGAGCCACGGACTGGGCTGGGAGGCTCTGCCAGTGAGAAATGGGTGGTCCTTCACCCTTCAGGCCTGTGAGAGCCCCGGGGGTGGGGTGGGGTGGGGTGAGGAGAGCTGAGAGGGGGTGAGGGGTCTCACAGAGAGAACTGAACCAGGTAGGTGCGGGAGAGCCCGGGGCAGGGGGACACCTCGGGCTGTGAACACATCCTTCAGGGCGGGACTTGAAAGGGGGACCTGAGCACTGGGGCCTCTCCTCAGGTCATCCCATGGGGCCATGAGGCCGTGGTGGGCGTGCAGAGGCTCAGAGCTCATCATGGTGACGCGTCAGATCCTCGCCGTAGTTGGTGGCCTGGCTGCCAACGAACATGTTCCAGTTGCCCAGGATCTCGGCCTTACTCAGACGCCCGTCCTGGACAGAAGGTCAGAGGTCAGCAGGGACAACTCAGTCCCCTGCATGTGAAACCCATCTGTGAACCGAAGCATGGCCCTCTGGGTCTCTGTCCCCTTCTCTCTGGGCCCCTGTCCTCTCCTCCTTTGGCTGGAGATCTCTGTTCTTCCCATCCCTCGGCCCCTCTCGGTCTCTCTGTCCTTTTCTCCAGCCAAATAGGGACCCCGGAGGCTCCAGGCCCAGCTCTTGGTCACTCGGACCCACCAGGCTGCATCCCCCCGACCGCCAACGCCGGCTGCACGGCCCCACCAGCACCTTGTCCGTGTCACTCTCATGCAGCAAGTGGTTGGCCTCCACCAGCGGCTGGTCCTGGGCCGGGGGCAGCACCCAGTGGCCGACCTCGCTGCCGTCCAGCCGCCCGTCCTTGTTCAGATCCCGGAAGTCCCGGAACTGATCCCGCTCGGTCTGCACCCAGGCAGGCTCCTCCTCCCCGGGCTCCGCGGAGTACAGGTCCGCTGGGGTCAGGGCAAGAGGCTCACTCAGTGCCCATGCCCGGGCCAATCCCGACTCGGACACATCCTGATCAAGAGACCCCAGCCACCCCCTCTTTTCTCTTTTTAGCCTCAGTTCCTTGTGTTTAAAAGAGGTTAATAACAACACCGGATTCACCTGTGTTGAAATTGACTACACATGAAATTGACTTGATTGACAAGTTCATTGGGGGACTCGGCAATGAATTGGTTTGATTGATATACACAGGAAATACTGTGTGCATCGTGTGGCGCTCCGTATGAAGGAAGGACAGGACGGACTTCGGGAGGGATAACAGGAGATACTATAAAGCTCACCTAAGAACCTCCCTGGAGACTGCTGGAGCCTCTCTTTTGCACCAATTACTTGTTTTTGTTTTGTTTTAAAGGAATTCTTTCTTCATTTTAAGATGTTATTTATTTTCAGAGAGAAGAGAAAGGAGGGAGAAAGAGAGGGAGAGAGAAACATCGATGTGCAAGAGAAACATTGATTGGTTGCCTCTCGCACACCCACAGCTAGGGACCTGGCCTGTAACCCAGGCATGTGCCCTGGCTGGGAATTGAACCGGTGACCTTTTGGTTCGCAGGCCAGCTTTGAATCCACTGAGCCACACCAGCCAGGACTGTTCCAACTATTTGTAAATGTTTGCAAAACTCTTCATGCTGGGGCTGCCTCGGAGAAAGTGCTACTCCACAGATGGATTTCCCAGACATTGCAACCTGACAAGACTTTCATACCAGACACAAAGCCGCGATAATTAGCGTAAAATGCCTTCCTCCGCACGGGGCCAGGCCAGGAGCCGTCTGAGGGCATCATCTAGGGTAGAGCAGGCCCCTGCCTGGGACAGGCAGCCCCCAGGGGAAGCGGGCACAGGGCTGCTTCCTTTTTTCCTTTAATGTTTCTAAGTCATCATTTCTTATAGGAAATGACCGTGGTAGATGGCAGTTGTGTGTGTTTTCATTTTGTAGTAAAAAGCACGCAACATAAAACTCACCATTCGTACATTTCACGGTGTTAAGCAACTGAGACAGGATAGTGAGAAGCTAAGAAAATTTCCCTGGCACATGGCATCGGGAAACTGAGACGGAGGGCTGAGCACACTGGCCCAGCAATTTACAGGCAGATACAGAAAGTCACCTCCCTAGAGGTGACACCAAGGCTTCAGCTGTAGCTCAGCTCCAGGCCCAGAAAAGCAGCAAAACCAAGTGGGTGACGCCAGGACCAACTGCAATGACTGAGGAACCCCTGCCCTGGCGCTGACCTATCAGTAGAGACCAGGGCCCTGAAAGGGCTCCCCTGGAGAACTGATGAATATTCTGCTGAAACCCTCCCCTGAGACCTCCCCTAAGATTCTGCCTGCAAGAGAGAGATAAAAGCCCCA
>PVJD01012618.1:0-38654 GCA_004026545.1 Mormoops blainvillei | reverse complement strand
GTACTAATGTTAAGGGCTCTCAGATCCTCAACTTGGTGAATTCATCCAGCTGGGAAAATTAGAGCTGTGATCAGGAGACAAAAGGAGCTTTGCTTTTTGTCTGACAAAAGAAGGAAAACACCCTTCAGCTGAAGCAGGCATGCTCCTCATCACCATCCACAACAGCACTGCAAATAATAGTAAATATTTATCATGCATAACCTTTGTTTAAATTCTGATAAGAACACAGAGCCAGTTTAACTTGGGTTAACAAACCACTGCATTAGTTGCCCTCAAAATGTGCAAGTCTAAGATTAATGTTAAAAAATAGATCTGTGTGTTACATAGATCCACAACTGTGTGCCATGCTGAGGAGTATTTATCAGACATCATGTTGAATATTATACCCTGTAGTCTAGCAATGAAATCCAGATGCTACCATATAATCTTTTTCAGCAGCACAAAACACAGTGTTCATAAATGAAAAAGTTTCACTTCTATTTTTATCTTTTGTTTAAATTTTTATCTCTTTTCTGTATATTTGTGGGAAAAGAGTAGAGTATAAGACAAAGGAACAAGGAAATAGGCTTCCTGAACTAAGGGGCACGCCCTGATTTGTCAGGTGTTTATAGTTTACTTCCCTCCCCACTGCTCAGGAAGCAAAGCAGGCACTTGCCGCATTCCTGCAGCCACGCGGCGGTAGAGGCCTTGCACTGTCGCCTGTGTCGCAGAGGCTGAGAAGTACCCCGTGGCAGCCATCCTCTCTTCCTCCCTACTAACAGAATCCCTAGAATTGGAGAAGCAATGATGTTGATGTCTTAAACATTACCTTCCTAGCTTCCCTAGCAGAAAATGGTGGCCTTCCATTGGGCGGCGCTTCCAGAAAAGCTTTTTAAAATAGGCTGGCCATTTGTATCCTTTCTTCTTGCTGGAGCTGCTGCACCATTTTATATCATGAAGCTGAGGACTAGACCCAAGGGCCTGAAGAATGGAGAGCCACAGAGAGTCACTGTGGAAACGGTAAAATCCTTACCTCCTGACATCTCATTATACCGAAAATAAATAAATATCTGTCATAATCAAGCCACTCTATTTAGGTCTCTCACATGTCCCAAAATGCACTTCCTAACAGATTCAGCATGAAATAGCCATAGGAATGTAAAAGGGTTAAGCTACATGTTACGGACTTTCAATGCTTTTAGAACTGAGGTGTGGGGAGAGCTATGGAAAAGGTATGGAATAAAGACTTAACTATTCAAGAAGATTTCATGGAGGAGCTATGAATAGGTTAAAACTTGAATGGACCTGCGATCGAGCTTAATAAAAAGTATGAGCATGGCTTAAAGTTATGGGTGAATGATGAGAGGCTGGAATGACTGCAGCACACAAGTTACATCAAGGTTGACGCACAAACATGGGGTTTCAAACAAGATTGAAACAAACTCATAGACATAGAGAGTAAAAAAGATGGTTGTCAGAGGAGAGGGGCTTTGTGGAATGAGATGGAAGAGGTGAAGGGATTACGAATGATAAATTGGAATTTACAAAATAGTTGCAGGGAATAGTACAGCACAGGGAATATAGTCAATAATATTGCGATAACTATGTATGGTAACAGGTGGGTACTGAAAATATCGGGGGGATCACTTTGTAAAGTCTGTGATTGTCTAACCACTATGCTGTACACCTGAAACTAATACAAAATAATATTGAAAGTAAACTGTAATTGAAAAATAAAAAAAATGTTTAAACTGTGTTCTCTTTAATGAGTAGCAGAGAACAATTTAGGTCCTTGGAAAGTGACATAATGAAAGAAGTATTTCCAGAAGAAAATTCTTGGGAAGGTGCAGGAAAGAAAAGGAGAGCACTCGGAAGGCAACGGCCACAGCTCTGAGGAGGAGTCGAGGCTGGGCTAGGGCGGTGGCGCTGCATGGACAGTATCATTCGGGGGCAGAATACAGGCCCCGGAGGAAGCGAGCGCCAGGGTACAGTGTAAATACAGAGGGGCTCGCCGGTGGTTTCAGAGGAAAGTGGGCAGGGAGTTCATCTAGAACTATGGAAAGACAGACAAAACAGGAATGAGGAAGCTGCACCAAGATACATTTCCACAAGTCAGGTCAACTAAATTTGGAGTTTAACCAGAGTCAAATCAGAAGTGGAATGGTGTGAGCTCTAGTCCCAGAGTTCCTGGCAGTGGGATTCCCCCTGATGCTAATAAAAGCCAATAATCCACATAACAAACACAGCAAATGGTAATTAGAGGAAGTGTCTCAAGTGGTATAATTATCTGTACCTTAAAGAAAAGACCTGAAGAGCATGGAGGGCTCTATGAGGCAGGCCAAGAAGTACTGACAGAAATAATTCTAGTGATGTATCAGAGGGGTATTACCATAAGCCCGCACAGTTGAGAGGGAGAGGGAGCCTGGGTCCTATGATATAGACATTCTCCCATAACTACTGACCAATCAGTTGAGTAATAAATTATGTAGCTGCACATTTACTCCACCTGTCCACTCCTCAGCAGCACAGCCTGGGTCTGAGGAGAGGGTACACTCTAGGAAGTGATCTGCTCTTCCTTTCACCCAGGAGGATTGGGCCCGCTTAAGTTAAGGAGTGGGGCAGGAAGTCACCCATGGTTCTGGTAAAGTGTTGCATAAAAGAAAACCATAAACAAACAAACAAACAAAAGCCTCATGTGGAAAAGTTTAGAAACAGTAACCAAAAGGTATGTCAAACATTTGGCAGTTTTACCGCTATACTGATATTGCATGAATGTTGAGGTAGTTAAAAAAAATTATAGTAATCCTAGACTTACTTTCTCCCTAAATATGAGAATTCTAACTGTTTGCAATGTCCATTATCAATAGAATAGCTAGACAATGATTAAGTGAAGTAGAAAGAGAAATGATTTTTATAAATATGCACCAGTCATAGAAAGATTGTAGCCAAAACTTAAGACTTTTAGTTGCACAAATACATCTAAAAGAATTTCAAGACTCACACCATATACTCGTTGGTATAGAAGAATGTTCATTAAATATTACTGAAATCAGAAAGATTTAAAATAAAATATTATACTAACTCTCTTTTCTCTTAAATTTTCATAGAAATTCCTAATCTTTTTCACATTAACATGCCCTTTTTTTTCTCTTTCAAACACATCCACAAATCATGTTTTCTAGTTCAATTTTACTGAAGTGACAAAGTAAATGGTAGTTTGATAGACAATATATTCTTTATGAACAGCCACAGAACAGATCATCTGCCTATCTAAAACTAGTATTTACTGTATGAGAGGCAGCATCTAGACAAGTGATGTGAACTCATGGTATAATAACTATTTAATTTCCTGTTCCGGAGCAAAAATGTCATTAAATATAAAACATTATAAAGCAGAATATTATGAACTACATGCAGAACCAAGAGGTATTCTGAAACTAGGAAAACGTTTATTTTTATAATAGCATATTTCACTGTATATTTGTATTTTCTTCAGTCTAAGTTTGATTCATGTAAAAGGGCTCAGTAAATCTATCCTTGGCTTTCAATCTTTTCTCACATTTCAGTCACTGAGTGACTGACTAGTGAAATTCTTCTCCCAGATGGCCCATGTGGGCTGGGTCAAACTTTGAGTAGTCAAATATTAACTCCCTCAAGGCAATATGCAAATAAAAGAGAGCATATTTGGAAAGCCAAAACCACAGTGAATAATTCCAGCAACAATTTTTCTCAACTATGTCAAGCAAATCATCCTAAAAATTTCTGCTTCTTCAAAATTGGAAAGTCATTAATGGATGAACATCAAAATTTAAACAATGACTTTTGAAAACGTGTATATGTGCTCAACTCTCTACTTTCAAATGCAACATCATAATGCACACACACAAGTATTTTAAAGGAATAATTCTCAAGTAATCAAAAAGAAATCCAAAATAAAAGTCAATATTGGGAAAACAGGAAAAAATAGCCAAAGCAACATGAGAACTTTAATGACTGTACAGTTTATATTTTTAATTTAACATTTTGAATTTGTAACACATTCACATCATTCAAAACTTTGAAATGTCTATACTGGAACATCTCACCTACCCTCACTCCTGTCTTCCATCCGCTCAGGATCTCTAGGTGATTTCCATTTCTCCTTTAGTTCCAGTGAAATCCTACGAGATTCATGGGTAAAATAGAAAGTACAGAAACAGATGTGTGTAAACTCACACATACACACATATAGAAATTTAATACATGCTACAGAGGACATGTCAAATCAGGGGGGAAGGATTAACTATTTAGTAAAAATCTGTTGAGTCAGCTGACTAAACATCTGGCAAAAAAGTTATTCTTATTTTACAGCATAGAAATGTGAATAAATAAATGTTTCTAGTAAATTAAAGATATAAAACCTTAAAGCCATAAAATTAGTAGCATTAAATATAATGTGATTTTTATCATCACCATGGGGTTAGCAAGAATATGGAAAGAAAACCAACAAATATAGAAGTAAAGACCACCAAAAATAATAACTTAAAAGTTTAAAACCTCTATTCAAGAAAAGACTTTATAATGAAAATTAAAAGGCAGAAAGAAAAAAATGTATACTTGCAACATATACAACAGGCAAAGGTTTAATATTCGAAATCTAAAAAGTTTCTATTTCTATATTTAAATAAAAAAAAGAAAACAACCCAGTAAAACTGTGAGCACAGATTATAAAGGAGCAATTCAAATGAAGAAATACAAATGGACAATAAATATGTTTTAAAAGGTGCTCAGCTTTACTAAGTATAAAAAAAATGTACATTGATGCATGAAAGACAAAAATTTTTATACTCTGTATTGGTAAAAAAATTAATGAAACTGATATCAAGTGTCAGTAGCAAAGTGAGGAAATTTTCAATCTCATACCTTTGAGGTATAAATAAATAAGTAGCATGTGTGTGTATGTGTGTGTAAAGATGGAAAAAATTATATGTACCAGAATTCCAAGGAGGGTAAGAAAGCAGGCCAAGCTGGGAAGCAACACACACCCCACACACCCCAAGAGACGCAGTTGTCTAGAGAGGCCACACGACACATTGAATGTGACTTTCAGGCCATGAGGAACATCTGAGGGAAGGCAGCTGGTCTTTGCAAGCAGTGGAACAGCAGTTGGGCCAGTGAGACGGCAGAAGACCCAGAAAGGAGTAGGGAGTGATGATGTCATTTATTATGACTTCTATTCCGTTCAAGGAAGCAAAGCTCAGGAATGTGAAGTATGATTGGCTTTTTGGATGAAAACACTGAAAGAGAAATAAACTTTGCACACAGATAAGGTATTGTGAAGAATGTAAAGGGCTGATTCATGGGGAAACTGAATTGCCAAAGACTTTGGGACTGGAGTTTGGTTCAAGTTGAATCAGATCCGCTACAGTCAGAAAATCTCTAGTACTAAAATTTAAAACAATAGAAAAGAAAAAATAAGAAGGATACTATGTGTATCTACTACAAGCATTAAATGCCTATATTTCAAAAGAAGAATGATCTCAAATCAGGTTCCACCTTAATAAACTGAAAAATAAAAAGAATGATATAAACCCATGGTAAAAAGAAGAAAGGAAATAACAAAGGTCAGAGTAGAAATCAGTGAAGCAGAAATTTGGAAAACAGTAAAGAGGATCAATGAATCAAAAGCTGGTTCTTTGAAATTAAAAAAATTGATAAAAGTCTGATCAGGAAAAAAATAAATAAGACACAAAAATTAGAGCTATCAGAAATGATAAAGTCTCCAAATATTAAAAAGAAAAAAGGAAATATTATGAACAACTTCATGCCAATAAATTTGAGAACTTAGATGAAATAGACATTTCAAAAATCTACCTGAATATCTAACTGAAGACTAGTTGAACAGATGTCTTATAACCATGGATTTACAGAAGATGCCACACTGAGACCAGGAGAAAAGGCAGAAACACGAAAAGGGCAGGCCCCATTCCTATGGGCAGCAGCTGAGATTTCAGAGGGAAGTCTCAGCTGCAAAAGTCCCCCCTGAGGAACGTGGGGTTTCAACCCCATGCTGATCTCCCCATCCTATAGCACCAGAGTTGGGAAGAGGTACCCATATAACATCTGGCTATGAAAAGCAGTGGAGATTCTGTCAGCCAGACAGGAATCTGCTAGTGATACATGTGCCCTCTTAAAGGGCCAATGCACAGAATCTCATTCACAGTCACTCACTCTGGGCTCTAGCAAAGGGAGGGCAGAGATGACTAGAGCCACATGAGCAAAGACTAGGGTTTGTCACTCTGGAGAGAGAGCTGAAGGGACATCCCCCAGGATCCCTGTGGTGAGTCCCTTTCCCACATCGCAGACACCATCTTTCTTGGGTGGAGCACTACCCTCCAAATAACATCAGCCTGGAGGAATGTAAGAGCCCCAGCCTCTGGACTCCCTGTTGCACCATTCTAAGGAGGTCATGTTTTGCCAAGGAGTCAGTTGCCTGGGCCAGGGTACAGAGGTCTGGACAGACTCAGCTGGTGTCAGCGAATAAGTGGTATGGCTTAAGAGAAAGGGCCACTCCCCCCACTTTCCCAGGAACCTGACTGATGCCTTCCCCTCACTGGGAGATCAGCTAGTCCTTCCCTCCAGACTCCCAGGGGCCATTCCATTTGACTCCTGGTGACCCAACCTTGTCAAGTTCTGGGAATAATCCAGAACAAACTGAGTTCTGTGGCTTTAGAACAGGGACCATTTTTCCCTTGGGTGCCTGACTAGTACAAAAATTTAAAAAAAAAAAAAAAGACAGTAATAAAGTAATAGTAGAGCATTTTAACACCCCATTTACATCAACGGGTAGATCTTCCAAACAGGAAATCAGCAAGAAAACAATGGTCTTAAAGGACAGAGTAGATCATATGGATTTGACATCTTCAAAGAATTTTACTCCAAAGCAGTAGGATGTACATTCTTTGCAAGTGTACATGGAACAGTTTCTAAGACAGACCACATGTAATGACACAAATGAAGTCTCAATAAATTTTAAAAGATTGAAATTACATCAAACACCTCTCTGATCATGGTATGAAACTACAAATCAATCACAAGAAGAAAAATTAGAAAATACACAAAAACATGAGGTTAAATAACATGTTACTAGACATGAATGGGTTAACAGTCAGATCAAAGAAGAAATCAACCCACACCTTTACGGTCAATTAATATTTGACAAAGGAGGCAAGAATATGCAAAGAGTAAAGATAGTCTATCAATAAATGGTGTTAGAAAATTGGACAGATATGTGCAAAAATAATGAAACTAGACCACCATTACACCATATATAAGAATAAAACTAAAATGGATTTAAAGGCTTAACTGTAAGATTTGAAACCATGAAAACCCTAGAAGAAAACATAGGCAGCAAAATCTCAGACACTTCTTGTAGCAGTATTTATTCTCATATATCACCTTGGGTAAGGGAAACGAAGGAAAAAATAAACAAATGGGACTATATTAAACTAAAAAGTTTTTGCACAGTAAAGGAAACCATCAACAAAATGAAAAGACAACCTACCAAATGGGAAAACATATCATCCAATGATACATCTGATAAGGAGTTAACATCCAAAGTTTATAAAGAACTTATACAACTCAGCACACACACACACAAACCAAACAATCCAATTAAAGAGGAGCAAAGGATCTGAATAGACACTTCTCCAAAGAGGACATGTAGGTGGCCAATAGACATATGAAAAGATGCTCAATGACACTAATCATTAGAAAAATACAAATTAAAACCACAAGATGTCATCTCACACTTGTCAGAATGACTATTATCAATAAATCAACAAACAACAAGTGTTGGTAAGGATGTGCAGAAAGTGGAACCCTTAGCACTATTTGTGGGAATGCAGATTGATGCAGCCACCATAGAAAACAGTATGGAGTTTCCTCAAAAAATTAAAAATGTAACCACCTTATGATCCAGTGATTTCACTTCTGGGAATATATCTGAAGAAACCTGAAACACTGATTCAAAAGAATATATGCGCCCCTATGTTCACTATAGCATTATTTATAATAGCCAAGATTTGGAAGCAGCCCAAGGGTCCATCAGTAGATGAGTGGACAATGGGATGCTACTCATCTATTAAAAAGAAGGAAATTTTACCTTTTGCAACAGCACGGGTGGACCTGGAGAGGATTATGCTAAAATAGAAACAGATCCATAGATACAGAGAACAAACTGAAAGCTGTTAGAAAAGAGGGGTTTGGAGGCTGGATGAAAAAGGTGAAGTGATTAAACAAACAAAAGAACTCACAGACACAGGCAACATTTTGGTGGTTATCAGAGGGAAAGTGAGGTGGGCGGAGGTAGAAGATGGTAAAAAGAAGAGTAATGGTGATGAAAGGGGACTTGACTTTGGGTGGTGAACACACAATACAATATACAGATGATATATTATAGAACTGTAAACCTGAAATCTATACAATTTTAACTAACCAATGTCACCCCAATAAATTCAATATAAAAATAATAATTTTACTTGGTATTTGAGGTAGAGATTTCCACCTTGTCTTCTATTAGCTCTCCCACATGTACACAGTCGTAATTAGGTTTTATCTTCTTTCCAGTCTGCTAGGTAATTTAACACTCCTCCAATATGTTTTCCCAAGTGCTTTTGATATATCTTTCCTGATATCATCTCTTCTCTTGTTTCTGATGACTCTGTAAATGTATCATTTTTATTCATATACTACTATTTTTGTGGGCATTTTGTAAGAAGGATGATAAGAAAGGGAGATGGAAAATAAAATTAGCAACAATTAACTAGCATTCCATACATCCTCTTTCTATTATTATTTCATATTCTGGTGACCAGAGCAGACCCATAAGGGCAGACAGTAGACAAACAAGTTGCAGTACGTACTGTAATAATTCCAAAGAATAGGAAAAGAGCCAATTTGATAGTTGCTGTTACTACCTTAAAAGAAATGGTTGATGAAACAAATGTAAATATAAGCAGATAATTGGGAATTGATAGAAATTATTTGTAATTATGAAAGTTATCATAAACATTGTATGAGCCCAGGTTGGCTGACCAATATGTGAATGAATGGGATCTGGATAATATTCTGACCAGACATATGTCATGACCTCATGGGATTTGAAAAGAGAGAATAAACTGACAATATGTGAGAGCTGAAATTCATCTCCATTGAAACTATTTTATAATAACAATATGCATAGTGTTAATTCAGCTGGTAGCCCCATTTTCATAAATATCCCACATTTGATATGATAGAAATGTTTCTTTAATTGATGAGAAAAATATTAGTCTGGATACTTGCCACTAAATAATTACCAGTGATAAACTATTATCAGGAAAAGGAGTAAAAAAGAAATTTTTACTTTTTATAGATTTTTAAAGACAGTGAACCTGTATAATATTTGTGTTGAAAAAGAAAAATGTCATGGGAAGAACTGTCCTCATTATGTTGGGCAAGTGGTGAACTGCCAAGAAGTCTAAATAAAAATCACCCCATGAAGTTATCATAAATTTTATGATGAAATATGAGATATTTTCTATTAGATGATATTCTGTCAACTGAAATTTTTCAGCAATATTCATATCCATGACCACTGGGATTTTCAACTATACAGTTAGCAAAGAGTTAATGTATGTCTATTATGGAGACAAGGAACAACATAAACTATATTCCCTTCTATCAAGAAGGTCTCTTTCTGCTGAGGAGCTTGCAATGTTAAAAATTTCTTCAGCAACACCCAAGAATAATTTTAAAATATATAAAATACTGGTTTTGGTAGATATTTTTTGTTTTGCCTGCCCAGTAAACTTGCTAACATCATTGAATTATAGACCTTCTCTTATCTGTGAAGAACATGTGCTCTGTGATTGGGGTGTGTTGACCTTATTCTCTCACAACTTCATTTCACAGCTGCAAGGATGAATTCATAGTTCAAATCTGGCCAATAGGGAGCCCATTACCACAACCACAGTGATTCTCACAGCCATAAGCATGTGTCCTTACCAAGTCAATTAGTGTCCTCCCCAGGGATGTTCTACCAGAAATGGCTCTTTCCTTTTGCTTGTGTTCCAAGCTACTTAACTTCTTATCAGTCTGTCATCTACCCAAGAGGTGAGGAAAAAAAGATCTCTGGCAACATTATTTTTCCCCTTGGGTAATGACAGCGATGGTGATAATGATGATGATGACACAATAATAATGAGAATGACAATAATGAAGATTATAATGACAAGAGTGATCATGATTAATAGTATAAACCATGTACTCTGCTAAGCACTTTACATGTATAAATTCCTTTAATCCTCACAACAAACCTATGAGGCAAATCTTATTATCCCAACTTTATATTGTAGGTGAAGAAACAGAAGTACAGAATGGCTGAGTAATTCACTCAGTGTTCTGTGGTTAGTAAGAATTCAGAGGTGCATTACACTGTACTGCCTTTCCATGACTAGACTCTGAATTTTATGTATTCAATTTCCTTTTTAATTAAAGTCATTTTAATTTGATTTCAATTACTTGTACTTTTTTAAAAGTCTAGATTCATTGTCTTAATAATGAAAACTTTATCAGGTAGCTCTCATCTGCCACTCTGAATCTTTCCATCCCCACTCCTTATTCTAGCCACCGCTGCAGCAAGCAGTCCTACTTCCCTTTGAACAGTTTGGTGCAGATGACATCAGCAGCATCTCACTTGAACCTGCCCCAAGTACCTCTCCCACCTGCTCCTGGGATTCTCTGATGCTTTATTGTGGAACATCTATGAAAATCCACTTGGTGTCAATGTACATGCAACCTGGGACTACAGGGAAATTATCATCCTTGAGCTTGCCCTTGATTAACTGGAGATCAGAACCAAAGGATCAACGCTCCCCTCTTTCTTCTCCTGAGTGGATGGCTCTGATGTTCATTTCATGAGGCTGCTCAGCAGATACTGCAGAATCAAGCATCAATCACCCACAGTGAGGCCAATTCAAGAGCACACGCATGTTTTGGTTTTCTCTGTCTCCTTGTTTAATTACTCTTACTCTTCATTCCAGCACCCTGGGATCCTTGTTCAGATAAGCTTTTTTCAAGACAGGCTTTCACTCAGGCTCTGCTTTGAGAGAAATTCAAATCAGTCACTGTTAATTTTATTTATTTTCTTCATTGTATAATTTTAAAAAGGTCTGTGCTTACAGAATACGTGCAATCAATCTCTCTATTAGTTGCAATACCAAAATAGGAGTTAGAGTTTTTATCATTCATGAAGTTTATGAAAATTATTTTTTAAATCTTTGTTAATAGGACTTAACTAGGAGGTGTTGAGAAAGTCACAGTAGCACTGTTCTGGAAATACTGTTTGCTGTCTATTCTTCAAATAGTTGGTATAGGCTTATAATTTGGTGATGGATTTGCTTTTTCAGCTATAAAAATGGCAATGCATATGGCATTTGTGCTATTACCACATCTTAACTTTATTATTAAGATAAGTGACTTAATACTTGAATGCCAAGGAATTATCATGTTTATTTTATCACCTATGAATAAAAGGGTCAGGTGAAAGACAAAACCAATAATTATATCAGAAAGCATCATGAATTCTTCATTTACTATTTACTGACTCAAATGACATTAAACATTTGTTTAAGGACATGATGTGGTTAGTTCTATGAATTGCACGTTGACCCTAGCTGGTATGAAGAGCATGGTTGGAATAAATTAATATGTTTCTTATAAACCCCTAATCATGTTATTTCAAAAATGGGATCCAAGGTTATAGTCATTAAAATAGCCATATTTTTAAAGACCCTAAAATTAGGTAAAATTTTGCTTCCCAATTACCCAAAATAAATAGTAGCAAGCAAAACACACATGACCACAGTCATTTTCAACCACACTCCCTTTCATGCCTCAAAGCAAATGTATACTCACTCAGCTCCTTGAGGCTAAGCCAGGACCACTTCCTCAGCAAAATGGAACTTTCCTGAAGCTACCAAGACCAGTTCAGAATCACCACGAGTTTGTTGAGAACCATACTAATGACAAATCTTATGTTATGTTTACAGCTGCCTATAGAATGTATCACTGATGATTCCCCATTATAAGTAGAAATAAAATAGTTACTTTGATCTTTTTAAATAGAAGGGTTGTAATAAATATGACACCAAGAATTGTGGCCTGTTTTCCATGTAATGGCTACAATCTTACAATGCGTATAATTTGATGACTGGTATACAATAGTTTTAATCTTACAATTGAGTAACTCTAAAAACATAACTAAGAAATGGTCTTTCAAAATAGGCTCAAAAGCCTAATGTTTTGAAATGATTTGAATCTATGATTGAAGATACATAGTAGGATTTTCTTTTTGATAAAATTTTTGGTATTGAAATATAATACACACACATTAAAAAGCACTGTATATATAGAACAGAGCACAACTCCACAAATTTTCATGAATTCAACACACCCAGGTTACCATATAGATCAAGAGTATTATCTGCACCCAAAAAGCCTCCTTCTATCCTCTCTCAGTCATCCATCATTATCCCTCCAAAGGTAGCCAATATTCCGAATTCCATCACCATAGGTTAGTTTTCCTTGTTGAACTATATATAAATGGACCAGGTATTATTCTATAGTAGTCACTCTTTTGAGTCTGACATTTTTGCTCAATGTTTTATCTGTGAGATTTATCCAAATTTTTACTTATAACCATAGTTCAATCCTTCTGCAGTGCTGTAAAATATTCCATTGTAAAATACATTACAATGTATTGATAGACATTTGGGTTATTTCCAGTTTGGGACTCTTACAAGTAATGCTAATAGAAACATTTTATATGTTTTTGGCAAATATATGTATGCATTTCTGTTAGGCATGTATCTAAGACTGGAATTTCAATGACATGAAGTATGTGTGTGTTTAGCTTTAGTGACTATTTCAAGTAGTTTTTAAAGTGGTTGTACCAATTTACATACCCCCAGTAGGGTGAGAGAGTTAGTTGTTCTACACCCAATGGTGTTATCTGTTTTTTGTTTATTTCATTTTAGTCATTATGATGTATGGATATTGGATATAACATGCATTTCTCTGCTAACGAATGATGTTGAGTGTCCTTTCATATGAATATTTGCATATATTCCTCTCTAAGTGCCTATTTAAGTCTTTTGTTTACTTGAGTGTCTTTTTGTTTCTTTATTGTTAAAGTTTTAATGTAAGTTCTTTCCTAAGTATACACATTTCAAACATCTTTGGCCCTCTATGGCTTGAGATTTTAACTCTTCATAGTATGTATGTTTTCATGAAAAGAAGTTCTTAATTTTTAATAAGACCCATTTTATCAAGATTTTCCACTATAGTTAGTATTTTTGTTTCCTTTTAAGAAATCTTTGCCTAACACATAGTCATGGGGATCTTATCCTGTGTTAACCTTTAGAAGACTTATTATTTACTTTTCACATTTAAGCATACTATATTTAAGCATTCCATATCTAATTAAGCACACCAAGTCTATCTGGAATCAATTTTTGTGTATCGTATGAGCTCAGAGTCAAGGTTTATTTTTTCCCATGTGGATAATCCAGTTCAATTAATCGAATTCAGTCTACTTGTTAAAATCCTTTTCTCAAAATGCATTAAAATTGTATCTTTTTTGAAAGTCAAGTGTTGGTATATACATATATATCTCCACAGAGAGAGAGAAATGGGATATAATTATATATATACTATACATGTGTGTGTGTGTTTATATATACATATATATGTGTACATATATATACACATTTTTTGATTCTTAAATAAAACATGGACATGGACTAAGAGGTGTGGGGATGATGGGATGGGGTACAGGGCAGAGAGGATAAAGGGGTGAAAAAATGGGACAACTGTAATAGCATACTCAATAAAATATACCAAAAAAGAAAAAAGGGTTTTGAATCTATATTTTGTAAGACATTGGTTTTTAAATTTTTCTTTTTACAATATTGTTGTTAGATTTTTATTTTAAGGCTATACTAGCTTCATAAAATGATGTTTCTTCTTTTTCCAATTTTTGCCTTTTTTCCTAGGGGGATGGCCTCTTAGAATTCTCAAATGAATGTCTGGAATATTTATGAGGGACCTTCCTTGGCAAGCCTGAATTCCAGTTTTTTCTCAGCAACATCAAATTGCCAAAATATCTGTAGCTTTAGCTTTTTAGCCTCTTTGCAACTATATTCTGCTGAATTTGTGTCTCTCGTCGTGTGCACCCACAGTTTAGAAGTAATCAAATGACTCAAGGGGAAACTGCATACAGAATGTGGGGGTCAACACTCTGCAGATTTCTCCCTTCAGCAAAGGGTTTCAAGTCCTAGTTGTCTAAGCAGCTTGAAATTCCAATTTTTGTGTTATCCTTTCCCAGTGAAACTGCCAGGACTCAAAGATGCTGCTTCTTTGAAACGTAGTTGCTGTGTCCCAAGCGGTAAAACAGCAGTGAAGATTTATTAATTCTCACCTCAATTTATTTTCTTGCTCTATGGGACCTTAGTCTCTTCAACTCTTTCTATCTAGATTGCTCTTCAGTGACTCCATAAAGATATTTGGGGGCAGGGGGCGGGGGTGTTTATTTTATCCAGGTTTTATAGTTGACATTATCAGAAATATTAGTCTGGTAAGAGCTACTCCATCAGCTAGAATCAGAAGCCCCTGAAAAAAGGTCTAAAATGGATGACTTTTAACATCACATCTCTCCCTATCATTCCACATCTGGGGAAAAAACCTCTTCTTTGCTGAGGTCAGGAGTTTGTTCCCCAGTCAGAGGCAGGATGAAAGACTTGGTCACACTCTCCTGAGCCCTGTCATTGTTCGCTGACCGGGAGTCATCTTCATGGTCCATTGGTGTTGCCTCCAGACAGCAGCTTTTCATAGGGATACTTACAGGACTATCATGGGCAAATTTTACTCAAACCAGATTTTTAAATTTTTCCTAACTGACGCTGAAACAGGAGATACCATGACATTTTATGTTTGGAGTTTTTTTGTTTTGCTTTGTTTTCTGTTCAAATAGCCACCATTTCATCCTGTATAGAGGAAGGATAAATTATTAACTCATAAATCAGAAATGCGAATCTACCATTTGAGCAACAACTTATATACCTATGATTGATTTATTACCTATAACTTCAACGGTCACAGTAATTCAAGAGATGTTGATAGAATATATTTCTTCCACATGGACCCAATCCATGTCCTATTAATGTTGACCACATACAGTCAGAAATTTATAATAGAGTCAAGAGGACTTCTCTGACAACCTACTTCCTGATTTCTCTTGGAAGGATCTTATTCCACCATAGCTTATGTCAAATGTTAAAAGGGATAAATACCTATTGGCTAAAATACTATCCTGGCATGTATTTAAGAGCATGTATATAGAAATAAGTGTGCCTAATCTATAATAAAAGTCTTCTAATTTTAAAAATTAATTCTGAGCCTCTAGTTTCCTAAATCCTACCACAGAAAAACATTGACATGGTGGTAATAACATTGAAAAGCTTATTGGCATTCATTTCTGAATAGCCATGAAAACAGATAAAAATGAGGAGTAGGAGAACTTGAAGGGAAATATGACCGTTGTTCAAGAAGATACGTGGCCCCTGGTTCAAGGCTGTTCCCATCTTTTTTCTAAGCCTCCCTAGTTCCTCAGTGCCTCTCTCTTGTCTTTACAATTTTCTTTATCCTGGAAGGGCTTATCATCTGTTGACGCTCTGGAACACTGAAGGCCACTGATCTGAACCACTTCGACAGAGTGGTTCACTTATGTTCATGCAACCTTAAATAGCTCTGATTATTTGTGACTTATCCCTGGCAGAGATCTTGCTTTGACTCTACCAACAGTGAGGAGTAAAGTCTGAAACCACCTTCCTTTGCAGCTCTTTTTTGAAGACAGGACCAAAATGTCACCCATCTTTTGAATAGGCAACAAGTGGGAACATGTCACACTTCAGCTTTGGAACAAGGGATGAATTAATGACTCTCCAAATCTAATTTCCTTCTTAAGGATCTTTAAGTAGATAATGCCACATCATCAATTTATGGTTAAAAAATTGATATCTCACCTATTAAAGGACTGTGCCACAGTATAGGAAAAAAACAGATGTTCTCTTAAAGAACTTCTAAGACACTGGACACTAGGGAAAAAACAATTCACAAAGAAGGGAAAGTAGTTTCTCCAAGATCTTAAACATTAATCAACAAATGTGCACTAAAAGCCAGAGGGGATACAAAGACTTACAAAGCACTAGTCCTGTCCATAAGGAATTCATGGACTAATTTAAAAACAATTAAAATGGCTTCGGTAGAAAGCACTGATAACACACATGCATTCACAGAAGCTGGGGACTTACTCCCAAGTCTGACAGCACACTTTGGCCATAAGTAGGTATTTTTAATTTGATATGTTCTTTACTTAAATACATTGTAAGCTTCTTGAGGACAGAAACACTGCCTCATAAAGCCTAAAACAACACAGCACAAATATTTGTTGATTGAAAATGCTTTTGATATAGCCAGGGCAACTCCATGCAAATTCCCTTTCAGAGCAAACTTAGTTTCCAAGTACATTCACACACATGAGAAAGGGAGTATTTTCTAATCCCTTGGGGTGCAGTGGAATGTAAATGGTTTCTGTGGGAGTACTATTAATATAAGGAAGGCTGCAACTGCCATTCATGCTACATATTTCTTCCAAAAAGATTCTTCTGCAAATGATTCAGACATTATCTATAAATGATTCACAGAAAGTCCTTAAAATTAACATGGGTTCAGTTAATGCTGCTGACATTCTATTTAAGTATGTGAGTTTTTACTTTGAGGTTGAAGATCGACCCCTCTCACGCTACTCAGCCTGGCCTATATGTATACTGAGGATAGGTGCTCCTACAACTGCAGCGAAAGGCTAATTCCCCAAACCAGAAGCATATGTAGAAAATAAATGAAGGTAACCATCAACAAAACAGAAGGGCAAGCAACCAAATGATATTTCTGATAAGGGAGGTTAATATTCAAAATATCTCAAAAACGCATACAACCTAACAACAAAAATAACCCAATTAAAATGGGCAGAGGATCTGAATAGACATTTTCCAAGGAAGACAACAGATGGCCAACAGGCACGTGAAAAGATGGTCATTGCTGGTTACAAGGGAAATGCATATCAAAACCACGATGAGACATCACTTCACATCTGTTGGAATGGCTATTATCAAAAAGACAAGAAAGAAGTGTTGGCGAGGATGTGGAGGAAAGAGAACACTTACACACTGTTGGTGGGATTGCAAATTGGTGCAGCCACTATGGAAAACAGTGTGGAACTTCCTCAAAAATTTAGGAATGGAACTACCATGTGACCTAGCAATTCTTCTGGTTATTTATCCAAAAATGAAAACTCTAAGTTGAAAAGATATATGCATCCCTATGTTTATTGCAACATTGTTTACAATAGCTAAGATATGGAAACTACTTAAGTGTCCACTGATGAATGAAGAATGAAGATGTGATATATATGTGTATATATGTATGTATATATATATGTACATACATATACACACATATATATAATGGAATACTGCTCAACCATAAAAAGATGAAATATTAGCATTTGCAACAACATGAATGAATTTTGAGGGTATTATGCTAAGTGAAATATATCAGACAGAAAAGGACAAAAACCACATGATTCTACCACATGTAGAATATAAAACAAGAAAGAAACAACAAACAAACAAACAAAGACTTATAGATACAGACAACAGATTGATGGTTACCAGAAGGGAAGAGGGTGGTTGGAGGGCAGCATGGGTAAAGGGCTCAAATATACAGTGACAAATAGAAACTAGACTTTGGCAGTGAGCATGCAGTAGTGTATACAGATATGAAATTATAATGTTGTATACCAGAAACTTATAAAATGTTATTAACCAGTGTTACCTCCATAAAAGTAAATATAAATAAATAAAAATGTAAAAATAAATCAACTTCAATTATGTAAAAGGAGATAATGGTTGCCTCATTAAATGAGAAATTCTACTAGTGCATAAGGAAGATACCGGAAAATAAACTTTGTTATGTTTCCTTTTCTTTTCATTTAAAATCTCCTTAAGAGGCTTAAGAGGGCATGTATTTTGTTTGGTTTTCCAATTTTTTATGCAGTTCTCTCTTGAAATTCTTTCTCTTGTTACCATGACTAAATGAAAGCTTTTAGGGCCTGGGTAAATAGCCTCCTTCCTTATTGGATCATCTGAGTTGGACTCTGCTCTGAAGAATATCTCTAGGTTTCTTTCAACTATAGATTACTGTGACTAAGATAACGCCTGGCATACAATAGTGGCTCAAGGAATAACAATTGGGATTAACTTTTGCAATTATCAATAATTAAAATCTAATTAATAAAGCAGAAAGACAGAGAAGAGTCATCAGGAAAAATAACCAGAAATCTTTTTTATTATTAAAGAAATAAAATGTATAAAAATAATGGATATAGGAAAGATTTATGATTCTCATAACCCTGGCTTTCCAGCATATTTATCAGATACCACTTACTGGCTCGGTGGTACTGAAATTCTGGTTAAAAGCCGAGATCCTATATCAGCAGGAAAACATTTTAATATAAGAAATTCAAAGTCATTACTTAAAGTAACATCAAAGGCTATTTCTATATCTGTTGCAAGCATATGTAGATACATACATCAGTTTTGTTCATGTGTATATATTAGTAAACCTATGTTTATAAACACATGCCTATTCAGAGGAGCTGAGATTTTGTGACTGGGAAAGATCAGGGTCTACGTGTTAAATTAAAAAAAAAAAAAGGATTGTTTAAGAAAATGACACTAGAGAAAGATCTGAAAGATATGTCACATTTCAAAACATTAATATTTCAAAATAAAACATATTTACCTTCTCTTTATTATAATGGGAGAGATCTTGGTTTGCTCTCCCCTAAGGGAATTTCAGTTATAGTAAGCCACCGCTAGTCTCTAATGTTCAAATCAGAGGTAACATATGGCATTCTAGGTGTAAAAGTCAGAGGTCTTCACACCTGCTTTATCACCCTTAATTCCTGCTTGAGAGTTGCCAGTGAAGATGGACAGACTTCAGATCTTACTCTTTTCATGGAAGCCAAGAACAAAGTAAACATTTAATTCATGAAACTTCAACATTTCCAGGCTGGAAGTCCTACAAGCCTCAACTCCAAGCAAAAGTATCCTGAATGGCGGGGCTCTATTTGATTGCTACCAGTGACAAGAAGCTCACTGCTCTGCAGAGTATTCACTGTTAAGCTATTCCAACCTACATTTTATATTTCTATCCATTACTCTTAATTCTTCCCCTTGAAAACATATATAATAAATTAAATTCCATAATCATATTAAGTCCTTCAAGTGTTAAAAGAAAGTCTTGTATCCCTATTATGCCATTCATCATACTTTGTTGTATTAATAATAATCATGGATGTATCTCAATCACTAGATGCTAAGTTGTGTGGGAAAGACCACATCATTTTATTCACAATGGTATCTCCCAGCATGGTACACAAGATGGAGTAAGTGTTCAAAATATTTGTTAGATGAATAAATAAATATGTTTAGCTCTTTGAGCTAAAATTTGATGCAAAAAAAAATATGGGAGTCATATTCTCTCTCTCATTCATTCTTTTTTAACTGTTATCAATTTTATTGGGGTGACATTGGTTAATAAAATTAATATAGGTTTCAAGTGTACAATTCTATATTACATCACCTGTATATTGTATTGTGTGTTCACCACCCCAAGTCAAGTCTCTTTCCATCATCATTTATTCCTCCGTTTACCCTCTTCTACCTTCCGCCACAACACCCTTACCCCTAGTAATCACCAAACTGTTGTACCTATGAGGTTTTTTTTCTTTTTCATTCTTTCCACCATCCTTTAGTCTTATTTCTCAGACTAAAACCATATTAAAACAAATTTACAGATGTGATGATGAATGAGGCAGGCTGGAAAGTACTAAATTAACTTGAGTTCTCTAAAATATTAAGCCAATAATTCAATTTGGACTTTGAATTCTCAGAGTTTCAGATTCATAAGTGTAGAAATACATTAAAACCACCAGAAGGTGACATTAAACCAAAAAGGGTGGCTGAGGGGTGTTTATCTTTGTGGTTAAGAGACCTCCTGGTCCTGCTCTTTCAAAAACAGCATTAAACCTCTGTTGCTTCAGGTGACATCTTTGAAAGAGGCTGCCAAGTTGGTGACCAGCAGCATTAGCATTTCATGACTCTTCCTATGTAACCTCAGGAGAAAACTCCACCTGGTGTGAGTCCTTTGAAGGAAACAATGATCCTGGCTTAATTTTTCTGGAACACACGGCATTATTTTGGATGAAAATAATTTTGTAAATGGAAAACAGAAGGTGCAAACACTCACCTCAGAGTCTGGTAGCAAATGCCCCTGAATGGCTTCTTCAGAGTTGAGCTCACTGATTGGCCAAGAGAAGAACCAAAGGCTGAGAAAGTTATGTCAGAAATAATCTGGGCTTTTAGGTCTAGAAGCCCAAAAGGAAAAGAATCATATACTTAAAAAAGGAAAAACAACAAGGACTAAAATATGACTTGACATCAAAAAGGTAGGATAAAACATAGCTATTTTGACTTCAACGTGCCAAAGATATAAATTCTTTCTCCAAATTATAAATGCTTCCTCCTTGTTACTCAATTGATGTATTGCATTTGCTAATTCAGTTAGAGTCCCTATACAAGCATGAAGCATCAGCGGGGGTGAAGAAGGAAAGGTACATTCTCTCTGTGTTTGCTCTGGGGAAGGCACCTGTTGCTATGTTGGGATCATTGATCATGCTTGTGTTGTTGATATTTCACAGCATTGGATCAATACATCATTGAATCAATAACAGGAAAAGAAGCTAAATATAGATTTGCCAATGTGTATGAGAGAGAACTTAGATTTCAGGGTTTTACAGCTTGAGTTCATATCTCAGCTCCTTCATTTATCCGTCAGGTGACCTGGGGAAAGTTACTTCACTTAACTGTGTCTAGTTTTTTCTCTTCTGTGAAATCGGGAAATGATAGCCCCTGAACCAAAACATTTGGTTTGGACTTTCAAAAAGGTAATGTGTGTGAAGTTCTTAGTACACCAAAAAAACCAATTATTTCTATAATAATAATTACAGAAATAATTGTATTTAATATAAGTATTTATACTGTTTATTATATATGTTACATGTAAATATTAACTATATAATATTCATCATTATAATAACTAATATAATTGTTACTATTATCATTATTACTGCCATACTAAGTACTGTCGAATCTAAAACGCCCTGACGGTTGCCCTGTATTTCACTGTGGTCTCTGAGCAGCATGTGGGGAGGAAGCCAGATGCCTAGGCTGAGGAAGGCAACTCTTTTGTTCCTAATAGAGAGGCAGCCAGGCTGCAGCCTAGCAACCTCCAGAAAGCAGCTCCCTTGGGGGCAATCATCTCCTCTCTCACACCCCTTGCCACATGCACAGCATTCTTCTAATCTCCAAAGGCTGGTGCTGGCCTCCAGCTCCTGGGGTTTATTTTGATAAATGTTTCAGGCTACAGAGCGCCAAGAAACTTGATTCCCCTGCTTTTCAAATACCAAACCTCTACCTGAAAAAGGAATGCTTAGATGAGAGCACCGAGATGAAAATGTTTCGAGTAAACCTGCAGTTCTCCCTTGCCTATTGTCTGCTCTGCTCAACTCTGAAAAGTTGGAAGAAAAATACCTTCACAGAAAGACTGTTGTAAATCACTAGTGTGAAGTGAAATGTGATTTAGCAAATGTTCATTTTATCTTGAGAAGCAGGGTTATATTGGAACTGCCTTTATGTATAAAGGCAACAATGTTCTCAGGGGAATTATATGTATTTTAATAATATCATTCTGCAAAGTAACATAGTTCAAATTCTTTACCATATTTCTAAACTTTTCATACCTAATGGTCAAAATAAGTTGCACCTGGTTATTGTAAGAGAGAACACTATTTCTTTTTTTTTCACTAGAAGGGAAAAATAATATTTCCTGAGTACTTGCTAAGTGCCATGTGTTTAACTTACACTATTTAACACAGCAAAGTTGCATCATTTTGCAGACTAAGAAACTGACAAAAAGATTTTAAAACTTTCCTAAACTCATAGCACTAACAGGCAGAGGAGGTAGGATTAAAAGCAAGTATGTGTAATTTCAGAGCCAAACTCTTTAATGAAAACTCCGGAAGTACCGCAAATACTTCATTTATGGTATTGTAGAGAGCTTTCACCTCACTCCATTCAACAGACCACACCCACAGCAACTTGCCTATAATTTTCAACACTTTGTGCCGTTAGAAGAATATATTTTTGAAGTTTGAGAAATCATGTACAATCAGCATTTAATGTTCAATTCTTGCTCATTTACGATATTTGTTTATGTGTTTGTTGACTGTATTCTTCTGTAATATAGGTTCGGTGGGAGTAAAACCTTGTCCATCGTGGTCATCTCTGAATTCCCATTCCCAATGGCAATTCCTGTCATGGAAAAGCAACTCAATACATACTTTTTATTAAAATAATGAATGAATGAATAAATAAATAAGTCATTTCAGATATGTCCGGGATGATGAGTCATCAGGAATTCAAGCCAATTCTCACTTTCTCTCTGGAAGTGAATAATGATGGTAACAGTTTTAATATCTTGTGACATTTTCTCTTTGAGACTATCAGTAGAAAAGAAATCTTTCTTCTTGTTTTGAAAGTACTAGTAATTAATTCATTTAGTCTAAAGATTGTTGTCATTGCCTATGAGTTTGTCATGGCACCAAATTCATGTTCTTCAATCCTGAAAGTTTTTCTAACTTTGTATGGTACATCAGAAACTTCTCCTAAAAAAATGGCTTCCAAATTTCCTTTGGTTAATTTTAGTAATAGAAACAGTTGTGCTGAGGTGACTTAATACCATGTATTGCTTTATACTTGATATCAGTTTTCTCTCAGGTTTCTTCCTTGTTAGTTAGCTCAATTGGTTAGAGTTTGATATGGGTTCAAAGCCCTGGTGCAACAATTAGCTTAAGTTCCCTGGACACAGGATTAACTCTGAGCCCCTTCCAGTCTGCTTTACTTTGGTGCTATGTTTCAGAAAGACCAGGAGAAACAGTCACACAAAGCAAAACAGATGTTTACTGAGGGAACAGCAGGAGAAATATCTCTTCATAAAAATCTCCATTTCTCTCATTTATACTCCTCAAAGAGTTAAATTACTACCTAACGCTTCACTGATGATTGATTTTATACATTTCCTAATTAGGGCTAAGCACAGTAGAACAAGCAATCTATAAACAAACATAATAAATAACCAATTGGGTTATATAAAATTAAATATGAAAAAAAACTAAGATTTCCAATGACCAGAAGAAAACCTCCAGAATAAAGCCTACTATAAAACTTACTATAATACATTAGGTAGGAGGTTGCCTTAATGAGAAGAATAGCTACTCAAGTTATTCTATGGATGAATACGCACAACATAAATGTAACATAGACTCTCAGAAAAGTATTGGTAAATTTATAAGCAATAACAAGAAGGTATCTCATTCACTGAGAACATTTTGGTCCTGGAGGAGATCAATTCCAGGAGACACACAGCCAAGCAGTCTCCTGCCAACAGGGACTTGCTCGATTTAAGTCAAGACCAGAACAAGAAGTTGAACCTGGGTGTGGTCCACAGAAAGATACCCCTTTCCACTGAGAAAACATGAGAGTTTTTAAATGATTTCAGGTTATATTAGTTTGTGAACCAAGTGCCAAGTATTACTTCAATATAATTTGTTTTCTTTACTTGAACTTCTAGAGAATAAATGGTTCCACAATTCATCAAGTTTAAAAAAAAAAAAAAACTGGGGAGGAGAATGCTCCCTCTGGAAACCAAACAATGTTGTCCTTAAATTTGGCCAAGCTGCCATCAAAAGCTGAGGGTATCCTCCCTTGGCTGCCACCATAACCCATAAATGAATGGTAGGTTTTGTTGCTGTAATAAAATCTTGACTAATGCTTGGGAAAAAATACTGACTGAGAAGACAGGTCACATTCAGAAAAACTAAAGACAATCTCTAATACATTATTTTTAACATGGTCATTCTCTTAACTTTTCTGCCAATTAAAAAAACTATTTTTTTAATCCTCACCCAAGGATATGTTTATTGATTTTAGAGAGAAAGGATGGGTGGTGGGGGGAAGCATCAATATGAGAGAAAAACACCAATTGGTTGCCTCCTATAGGCGCCCTGACCAGGGATCAAAGCCACAACCTAGATATGTGCGCTGACTGGGAGTTGACCCCACAGCATTTTGGTGTATGGGATGATGTTCCAACCAATGGAGCCACCTAGCCAGAGCTGCAATATTTTTGGTAATGCCTTGGTTCTTTCTTTCCTCTTCTCCTCTAAGAGGCCTTGTACATTGAAAACCAATACTAGGTAAAATTGTGAAGCCTCAATTTTGGCATTTTGTTCCCCCAAGTTTCCTCTTTTCTTATGTTGGGGGTTTCCTATGGGCTTCTCTTCATCTCACTCTCTCCCCATCCGGTCCTGGCCTGCACATTCCCACCCTCATTAAAATCTGCAGAAATACATCCATGTCAAGTATGCCTGCATGCAAATTCTATTCCATGTTTACTTTGTCAAAAGATTTCTAAACTTTAAGTTCTTTCTCCTTAAAAGAAGATATCTAGAGCAGATCAGAAATAAAGTGGGATTTGGATTAATTTGTTTTAATATGATTTGTTCTCTAGAGGACACATAAAGTAATAAAAAGAGCAGAGACTCAGTGGTCCCTCAAACCTAAGTTTGAACCCTCTCCAAGGCTTCACATCTTCTTGAAAGGAGGGAATAATAAGTCTACAAAAAGGTGATGTCAACATTAATGAGACCATTTGTAAAAGAAAGCAAGCACTACCTTGTATACAGGAGATGCACACATACGACTGACTATTATCTGAGCAGTGATGGTCTCTGTTTTCTGTGAAATAGATCATCTGTTAAGAGTGACGTGAACGGAAGGTAGTGGAATCATAACACTGAGTAATACTGAGAAGTAGAGCAACTGCCATGAGAAAAGTGGAAGGGAGATGAACAATAACAAGTAAAATGGTACCCGACAGTGTTCTGATTCAGCTGGGCTGGAGGCCGCACACCATTAGGGGCAGTGCCTTGTAGGGCGCAGATGCCCTGGTGCAGGGTCAGAGAGAGTAGACTGTCTGCTTGGTCCAGAGTCTGGGTTATCCCTGTTGACAGGCCGTCTGAGAGAAATTCTTATCAACTGCAATGCAGGATCAGCCTTCCACTGGGAAAGAAAAACCAGCTCAGAGTCTGGTCTGTGTCGAAGGTACACTAAACATTCATTAAAGATGAACAGGTCTTGGGAAGTCCAGGTTCCTGACTCAGCGCCTGACTTCTAAACAGGAAACAGAGAAACTCTGTTTGGTTATGACTACGGAAGATTTATGTGCTAGCTCTGGGGTTCTTCTCAAGTTTTCTTTTCTCTTTCTCTTTTAAGTCAAACAAAAAGGATTTGATGCAGGGTGTGGGAAGAAAGTCACATGTGGCTCTTTATCCTGGGTTTCCATCAATATTTGCACCCCGCATCACCATTTCTGAGATAGTTTCACTCCACCTGAGTCTGGTCATTGTTTTCAGTATTTACATAGATAATAAATACAGTTTTTCTGTTAGGTGACCTGCAGGCACCTAACCAAGCTAGTCTGGAAAAGTCTCAGGATGGCTTAGTTACATATATTCTTTAAATGAGCTACTGCCTTCATTGAAAACTCCACTCCTCCTTTCCCACTACCCAGCCTGGGCAGATACTGCATCCTCTCTCACCAACTTATCAATAGATGGCAGAGGGTAAGATCCCTCATGTTCACAGCAGTTTGAATCTAGGTGTGGGGGTTTTTGTTTTATATTTATGCTGCTTGGTATTCTCTGGGCTTCTTGCATCTGTTTCATATCAATTAGCGAATTAGGGAAATTCTTGGCCATTAGTTCTTTAAATATTTCTTCTGTCTTTCTATTTCTTCTCTTCTTGGAATTCCAGTTACACACATTGGACTGCATGATATTATCTCATATATCTTGGCTACTGGCGGGTTGGTTATAGGGTTTGGTTTTTGCTTTTTTGTGTTTTGTTTACTCATTTTTCTCTTTGTATTCCAGTTTGGGCAATTTCTGTGGACTTATCTTCAAGTTCATGAATTATTTCATGAGCTTGTCATGACTTATGATGATTCTATTAAGAGCATTCTTCCTCTCTGTTACTCTGGGTTGTTTATTTTTTAATTTTTATAATTTCATTTGATTGTTTCTTACAATTTCCATTTCTTTGAAAAATTACTACATCTGATCTGTCATGTTGCTCACCTTCTCTATTTAAGTAAGAGTCACAAAACTGTGGCCTCTGGGCAAGACCCAGACAGTGGCCTGTTTTTTATGTGCCTTGTGCACTTAGAATAGTCTTTACATTTTTTAAAGGCTTTTAAAAAAATGTTTAGATGAATTTAACAGATGTCATATGTGGCCCAGAAAACTCAAAATATTTACTACCTGACCCTTTAGGGGAAACAAAGTTTTCAGTCCCTGAATCATGAAGACTTTAACACATCAATCATGATTTTAAGTGCTCTTTTAGAGTTATAATACCTGTGTCATACCTGAGTGTGTTCCCGATGATTGCTTTATCTCTTGGCAGTGTGATATCTTTGCTTACCTCCTTCTGTCAAGAAAAAAAAAATTTACATTTTTTATTAAAAGCCAGGAATTATATCGAAAAGAGTATGGATTGTGGGCTACAAAGAAGTGCACAAGCTTATTTTCAAAATCACATCAAAAATTCAGGTTTTACACTCTGGTCATCTAAAGCTTCTCTGGTTTTAAGACGGTTGTTTTAAAAACAGATTTTATTGGAAGTAGATTATCCATGGTTCTGAAGTCAAAATGCACATGGATAAAGAAAATTTGAATGTAACCCAAAAATTTCATGCTGATGTCAACAACAAGGAAGTAAAACTGCTAGATAAAATTCCCATCCCTTTGCTGGTTTACTCATTGATGAATGTGTGAGTGAGCAGTAAAGTGGGCAGAAGCACCACAGTGGAAGAATGCCTGAGTAAACAAACCTATAAGCAAACCGATAAGCTTGGATAACAAAACGGTACAGTGAGAAACCCAGGCTCAATGTAACTGATTATCCACAGTTTTGCTCTTGAAAAATCTTCTCTGTTAACACAACTTAGGCTCAGAAGGGCTTTCATCGCCCAAATCAGCTATGGTGTTTTCTTCTGGCACCAAATCAGTCTCCTGGGGTTATAACTGTTTTGTCCCAAGGATTACTCAACTACACATACACAAACTGTGCAAACATAGATTAAAAAAAAAAAGTACACTTGTTGTACATAAATAATGAAGCCAAAAGTGTTAATCCTTTGCTGTCTTTTCAGTGATCCATCAGTGAACTTTTGCCAAACAGACTGGAGTCAGGTCAAAGATACATTTCTAAAAGAAGAAACTTTAAGCGTAAAAATGTGCCAGTTTCCTAACTGACAAAGCTAATAAACAAATATGTCTGTAAGTTTACTTCTCTGTATGAAACCCAATAGCCTTCACACTTTTATAGAAATACCCCTTTCAATAAAAGAAAAAAAGAACTGGAGGGAAAAGAAAGAATTGGAGGATGCATCCCCAATAAGTGTTGGTTTTATAAATATTAATTTATGTATTTATATGATATAAATCTACTCTAAAAACATGTTGTGGATACAATAATTTTTAAATGATGTGATAAACATAAAATAAAAGCTTTCAAAATCTTACAAATTTTCATACCTCCATAATTCCATTGACTAATATCCTAACACAATATATACTTAGAATTTATGTTAGTAAGTTCAGTAGAGGTAAATCCATATTGTAAAATAGTTTTATTGATATTTGTGAATTTTTACTGACTTCTTGTCAGATCCTCCTAATGTGGTTGACGAAGAGAAACTATGAGAAGTGTCAACTCTGCCATGCTGTTATTATTACCTTTGATTGGCATTATTAGTTTTATATTGCATTTGAATTTCCTGTGCAAGGTATTTTATCAGATATTTATTTCATAATTGTAAAGGTTAAATTAGTAAATATATAAATTAAAATACACAAATAAAAAATGTACATAATATAAATAACATTATGCCAAAAAAATACACTTACAGGGGTACTTGAATTACAATCATTGCAATACCTTGGAATTATTTACAAGAGGACATCAGTGCCAACTCTCCACATTGTGGAACTCCTATTCTTTCTACAAAATAGCTTCTACCCCATCTGACAAAGGGACCTGTGGTGGGTGAGTATCACCTTTAATTCATATATTAAAATTAGTTGTATAAGTAACAAAGGAAAAAATAGATAAATTGAACTTCAACATTTAAAAACTTTTGTGCATAAAGGACACTATCAACAGGGTAGAAAGACAACTCACAGAAAATATATGCAAATTATATATCAGATAAGGGATTAATATCTAGAATACATAAAAACTCCTATAACTCAACAACAAAAAACAATGACAAAATGACCAAAGGACTTGAGTAGGCATTTCTCTAAAGAAGATATACAAATAGCCAATGCGCACGTGAAAAAATGTTCAGTTACTAATCATTATGTTCAATCACTAATCATTAGGAAAATGCAAATCAAAACTACAGTAAGATACCATTTCAAACCCATTAGGCTGCTTATTATTTTTTAAAAAAACAGAAAATAATGTGTTAGTAAAGATGTAGAGATATTAAAACACATGCATTGTTGGTGGTTGTGTAAAATGGCATGGTCACAGTGGAAACAGTTTGGTGGTTCCTCAAAAAGTTAAACATAAAATTACCACATGATTCAGCAATTCTACTTCAAAAAGAAGTGAAAACAAGGACTGAAACAGTCACTTGAATGCCAGTGTTCACAAAAGCATTATTCACAATAGCCAATAGATATAAACACCCAGATGCCCATCAATGGATGAATATATAAACAAATGTGGTAAACCCATACAGTGGAATGCTACTTGGCCCTAAAAAAGAATGAAATTGTGATACATGCTACAACGTAGATGAACCATAAAAACACAGTGCTAAATGAAATAAACCAGACATAAAAAGATAAATATTGTGTGACTCCAATTATATAAGGTACCAGTATAGGCAAATTCATAGGGACGGAAAGTAGGATAGAGGTTCCCATGAGCTAAGGGGTGGAGGGAATGGAAAGTCATATTTAATGGGTACAGAGTTTCTTTTGGGAATGTTGAAGACATTCTGGAAGTGGATAGTAGTGATGGTTGCACAAGATTGTGAATATATATGTTGTCAATGAATTGTATTTAAAAATGGTTAAAATGGTCATTTATGTTATAGGTCTGAAATCTAATGCGTATTATGCTCCCCAAGCCATGAGCTTGCAGAAAGGCTACATCATTCTTTGGGAAGAGCTGCATTGTTTAAATCATTTTCAAAAATTGCAAAGTTGTCATATGGGTAATAACCAGTAGTTCTTGTTATTACTACCTAGGTTCAAAACTTCAAGGCTAAAACTAATAAATTCAGGATTTCATGCTAATATTCAATTGTATCTTTCTTGGCATATCTAGAAAAAGCTAAGTTTGCCAGTTGATATACCGTCTCGTTAACCAAGACACTAAAAATGATAACAGGGTGAAATGGAGTGGAAAATGGTAACAATATTGCTGAATGACGAAAAGGAGCCCTAAGTCTCCAAGATATTAGTCAAACTCAAATTAATTAATTCATTAATTAATGAAAATGTACCGTAAATCTATCTTGTGTCAAGTAAATGGAGAAACAGGGGGCTAGGAGGTGAAATGAGATCTCCAAGGTCACATAGGTGATTAGTAGAAAAAGCAGCATTAGATTCTGGATTCCCAAGCAGTTGAGGTTCCTGCCTGAGGTTCCCCGGGTTGAGGAAATGAGAATGTAGAATCCAGTCTAGTTATGGCTGGGAGTGTGGACTCCATAGAGCAGGGTGTTAGCACCCTCATTGTAGACTGTGACGCTTGTGACCTCTTCATATGAAGTGGTAGAAAGAAAGGAATAAACTAAGAAAACTGTGCTTGCTGGCTATCACCAGCACTCCATGCCATTTTGGGCAGACTCTTCTGCTTTTCCCAGAACTTTCCACAGTACCTGTATCCTGGATATGCTAAAGGCAATGCATACATAGTCATACATACATGTATAATACATTGTATGCAATGTATATAGGTATGAACATATTTATTTTTCTCCCTATTTACATAATCTTTCTTTAAAACTAATTTTACTTAGTGAATGTTCTAGAATTTCAAATGCTCGCCAAAATAAGGAAAACAAAACCAACTTCCCTTAAAAAATATCTCTAGACCATATTTGAATTGTAACATGTAGGCAAAATAAAGGAATTAAGGGAAAGAAACAAGGTTAAGAAAAAAAAAACTTTTTTCTCCATTTGACTGGTAATTCTTCTTCTCTTTCTTCCTCCTCATATATTTAGGTCACTTCTTATTTTAGGTTCCCAGAATTAAATCCAATGGGCTATAAGCTCGATAACTGAGAAACATTAGTCAAGTTAAACCAACATGTTATAGGACCTATATGAAGGGCCCAATTTCTCTGAAGAGATTTAAAATAAAAATCTTCACCACTGGGTTAATATTTCATGGCAGCTGAAACTAACCTGCCCTTAATGGGTCAAGAGCCATGGCTTTCTCTGTTGCCTTACACATGGATCCATCTTGTGTGCTCTCCTGAGGGATAGTGCAGAGCTGGGAAGGTCTTCTAGAGGTCATCTCATCCCGGACCCTCCAGGCAGCTTTCTAAAGCATTCCAGACTTTTTATTCCCCAATTCTTTAAAATTCGTGGAGCCACCATGGTGATTGCAGCAGGGAGAGGTGTATAAGGGGGTATAAATGGTAACAGAAAAAAATAAAATAATATAAATAATATTAAAAATGCATGGAGCAATTGCTAGCTAAATCTCTGATGTCTACAGGAAAAAAATAATATTAGAGTCATTGGGTCTCAATTTTATTCTTAGGCAAATCTGTGTTTCAGGTGAGAATGCCCTTAAAGTCAAGTTTGCTTTTGCTTTCTTTATTCTTGCATTTGATAACATATTAGGAAGCTGGTATTAACGGGAGATCAGGTCACAGACAAAATGAAGAATTATGTCCATTGTGAACAGAGACTTTTAGACAACAAAATCATCACTTAGTGTCTATATTAGATTCTTTCCTGAATTTAGCCGTTAGGCAATCCGTTTATTAAAGGGTTCTAAAAGCATTTGGTCTTTATGTGAATGAGAGAAAGCTCTAAAGAATTTCTAACTATAATGAAATCATAAGGGTCATAAACCCTTCCTGTAGACTTTAATTAATGGCCAGTCTACCCAACAGCAGAATAAAGTGCCAGGATAGCAGGTGTGTTTGGGGGAGGGACATGACTGCCTGGGAGGCAGCTGGACTTGGCAGCTTCTGGACTGAGAACAGAGAGATAGCAAATCTCTTGGACAGGGGCAGTTTGGCATTCCTTTGACCCCTGCATGCTTTAACTGGACGCCTTTGTTTCTTATAAATTTTACGTCTGAATGTTTTTTTTATCTTTTAAAGGAAATAATATGTGTCCCATTCTCTCCCCTCCCCCTCACCCGGATTGGACATTATTTGTCCTGAGGCTGAAGGGGGTTGGTTATCACAACACATGATCATATTTAATGGTTTCCCGAGCTTTTTTTTTTGTGTGTGAAATATCCACCTACTTGCCACAGCTAGATTTACTGCATTGCCTGGAAATAACAAATGTAATTACTTTGGAATCAACATAACATGAGGCCAGATTGCCTTAACATTCCTTTTGCTTGAGAGGAACTTAATATGAATGAGAACCAGCTGTCTGTCTGTCAGCATGCGCATTTGATCAGCTTTCATAACTGGTGACAGATATGGGTCTTTTGGAAAATACTTTAAAGTCACATAATTGTAATGGCCATTTTTTCTCTGACAGATTTAATATCTAAAATGAATCATGTCAAGCACATATATCTTACCTGAAACCAAAAGGTAACTGTGTTCTCTAAGTGGTTATCTCCCCTGGAATATTTATCCCCAAAGTAACATTTTGGATTTCCTTAATCAAAGGGGCGATATGTTCATATTCAAAGGGAGAAAACAAATGAAACTTGTAATTTCATAACTTTAAAAAAATACCGTTATGTGAACAAGAGCTTTGGATGGCAAGAAGGGTCTTCAAAGTCTGTGTGTGTGTGTGTGTGTGTGTGTGTGTGTGTGTGTGTAATTTAATTTACATTGCTTTTATTATACATCTACTAATTATCAGAGTATTTGCCAGACAACAACATTTTTTAAAAGAACTAACATTTCGGGATCTCCTCTGCATTAGGATGTCAACATCCACTTCTTATCTTATGTTCACAACTCAATCTTATGAGTTAGGTACTATGACCTACCTGTTTCCAAAGAGAACAGTGAAATTTATTGCCAGTAGTAACTTTCCCAAGGTCACAGAACTTTCTAGTGATAAAGTTGAGAGTAGAATCTAGGCCTCTTTGATTTAAGTCAGTAATAAAACAATTAATGAAAGAGTTCAGCAAGACTAGCAAACACAAGCTCATCGTGCAAAAACTAGTAACTATGTACCAGTAATAACAGTGTAATACAGAAATATGATCCCATTTGCAAGTCACAGTAATGAGAGCTTGAGAGACAAATAGATCAGTGGAACTAGATTACAACCACATATGTGGATGCTTGACATCTGACAGAGGAGTAATTGCAATGAAGAAAAGATAGGCTACTAAATTAGTGGTGATTGGAAAATAAGATATGCATATGATTCCCTACTTTACACCACATAAACATTAAAAATATTCCAAGGGGATGAACAACTTATATATGAAAAGCAAAACTTTAGAAAAAAATTAAGAAGACTAAATGATATTAAAGTATGGAAGGAGCTCCTTAAAAACACACACACACAGAGAAGCACAAATGTCACATGAAAGATTAATAAATTCATTATATTAAAGTTTTTTTTACAACAAAACACAATACAAATAGCGAACAAACAAGGCACAGACTGGAGGAAAGATATTTGCAACACATATAACTGATAAAAGAATTAGTATTTAGAACATATAAAGAACATATACAGAAATCAATAATCCAACAGAAAAATGGGCAGTTCACCAAACAGGGAATCTGACGGTCACTTAATATATGAAAATGTTTTTAACCATATTAGTAATAAGAAAAACAACGATATATCATTTCACATTTATTAAATTGACCAATTTTTAAGTCTGAAAATACATATTATTGGTCAGATGTGGTACAACAGGAATTCTCATTTATTGCTGATGGAATTGGAAGAGCCACTTTGCAACACAATTTGGCAATGCCTAGAAAAGTTGAAGATGTGCATTGCCTAACACCTAGCAACTTGGCCCCTATTTATATACCTTAGAAAAACTCTCTAACATTCATACAAAAAGAAATAAAAAATATTAAGTGAAACATTATTTATGAAAGTAAAACAATAATAACCCAAATATATTTACATTTAATAAGGATATATTTTAATTTACTTATAAAATGTAACACTATGCAACAGCTAAAATAAACAGACTGAATTTACCTACTTGTAGCAACATGGATAAATCTAAAAAACATAACATTGACTAAAAATAAAATTTGCAAAGCATTAGTATGATAAAATGTATGTAAAATTCAAAAACATGCAAAAATATGGCATTGTTTATGGAAACAACTCATGGGAATTTATGTTTGTATGTGTATGAAATGCATATAAGAAAAACAATAAGCCCTGGCTAATGTGGCTCAGTTGCTGGAGTGTCCACTGTCCCATACCTGAAAAGTTTGGTGGTTCAAATCCTGGTCAGGGCCCGTATGGGAGGCAACCAATTGATGTTTCTCACATCAGTGTTTTTTTCTCTCTCTCCCTTCCTCTCCATCTAAACTCAATATACATTAAAAAAGAAAAACAACAAAATAATAAAGTGCTTCTCTATGAAGAAAGACAAATAAGAATAAAACCAGAGAGTTATGTTAGGAATGGCTCTTCAATTTTTCCTTTAAGAAAATCTGCCATGAATATGATGCTAATGGGTAGTAAAAAGAAAGACAGAGAGAAGAGGAGAAAGGCATGATGAAGAGAAGGGATGACAAAATGAAGTAAGAATAAGGAAAGAGAGAAAAGCAGAAAGGGGAGGAAGAAAGAATAATATTTAGAGTCTGAAACTCTAGGTCAAATAATTGAGATTCTATCTTCCAGTGAAAAGTCATTTAAATTAAAAATTTTTTTAAAGAAACAGATTATAGGAGAAATTGTAGATTTTGTAAACCCTTACATAATGGGGCTAGGTTTGATATGATTTAATAAAATTCACTAATTTAAATCGATTAGAAGGTCAATTCGAATCAAACAAATTAAAAGATTTTGAGTACTTAAAGGCATGCAATTATAAAACATCCTGTACATGTGGCTATTCAAACCAACTGCAACAAACAATTTACTTTTATGTGTATCAGATATCAGGCTTAAATCTTGAAACATGGAGCAGTTTGGTCTCTGTGTGTCCCTTGTCCTCTCTCGCTTGTACCTTTAGGGCAATTTTCCTTTCTCCCATCCAAAAACAAAAATTCGAAGACAGGCTAGAAGCAGAGGAGCAACTTGACCTGTCTTACATATTACAGAAATTTTCCAGGCTATTGTGTTCAAAATAGGCTGCGGCTAGACTTCCAGTTTCAGCTCCAACACTTGAAAAGAGCTTAGTCAACATCGTTTTCATCTAACAACAAAAACAAGTGAAAAAAGCCTGCAAGTTGATGACTTTTCTTGCATATGTCAGAAAACTGAGATCACAGGGCAAGGGGCTACCCTGAAATCTGGAGATACTGGAGAATATAGAGGTCACAGCCAAGACCTAGATCCCTGGAACAGAAGCTGCTGGGCCATAAATTGGTATGACTGTTCCAGGGCAGAAAGGGATTTAGTCACCTGCTGCCATACACAACCGTGGCGGGGAAGGAAAAAGGTTTTTACTAACAAAGTGCCCATTTGGAGGAACTGGTGTCTCCCCTGCTTCAAGCCATTCCCTTGTGCACAGAAATCCCCTTGTTTCCCGAAAAACTAAAATCCAAATCCACGCCAGAGAACCGCCTTCACTCCTACCTGCCCTTTTGGAGTCCAAGGCTGCCGCAAGGATGGTTCTCCATCTCTCCAGCTCCAGCCTCTACTCTCTCTCTGGAGGGTGCACTTATGAGGTCAGCATCTCCATTGCCTCACTGCAGTTTTCTCTCTCTCACGAAACCAGAGCACACTGCAGGTTGGTTAGGCAAGTGCCTCAGTCACCTACCCCCACCCCCACCCCCACCCCCAGCATCCAGGGCTGCTTGCACCCTCACCTGAGGAGCATTTCCCACCCACTTGTCTGTGTACTACTCTCAAGGTGAAAGGATGGGAGCAGCCCAGGACCCATGCTGTGCAGTGCAGGGCTGCAGCATGCTGCCCAGGCCCACTGCCAGTGAGGTGCACATTCCATGCGAGCTTGCTACAGACCCTGAGAGCAGGGCCTACCAGCCTGTGGGCCCGCCACTGGTGGGATGTGCTTCCTGCGTGCAGGGCTAAGCCTCCTCCGGCTGGCTGCTCACTGTACAAGCAAGGGGAAAGCCAAAAAGGGGCGCTCAAGTGGAGCTCAGCATCTGCTGGGTCCTGCAAGGGGTGAGGAAGAGGGAGGGAACTTCTGTGTTTTAAATCTTTCTCCCCACATCCAAGGTGCTCTGGGAGTGTCCAAATGCCCAGCCAATGGCAGGCCAGCGTTCACCATGTGCATCAGTTCACACAGTGAACTGAGTTAGAAAGTTACCTTCTTCCCGCCACCATGATCCAGAAGGGAGTAGGAGGGTTTTATACGCGTGTTGTGACTTTTTCAGCCCCTGCAGGCTGTGCAGGCTCTCTGCAAGCGATGTCACAAATTGCATTAGTTATTTACTGTTGCCTCACCCCAGCTCTGGTTTCAATCCTGGGCACATCCCAACCCCTCTCAGGGGACCCTCTGTAGAGCACAGGCTCTCTCCTTCAGTGCTGCCTCTCTGCCCATCCTCCTGTTGGGTCGCACTGGCCGAGGCAGTGCCCACTGACCTCCTAGCTTGTTTACTGTTGCTCGAGTCATTGGCCTCCCCTGGGGCCCCTCCCTTATCCAGAGGAGTGCAGCCTTTCCTGCCACATTGGGGTTTCCCTTCCCTGCTCCCCAGCAATCTGGCCAGACCTCTCTGTTACAGGAACACCTAAATGGTAATTTCGACAAACCGCTGCAGGCTGAGTATGGACTAGCATGACAATGAGTAACTCCTCTGGCTTGGAGAGACCTTCACATTCTCTTGGCATTTTCTTTCAGGAGCCCACCAGTTTCTCAGAGGGAGAGAGCCAAGAAAGAGCCCTTCATAGCTCTGGTGGAGGGAGGGGAAAGGTAACTATTTTGAAATACACCCAGAGTTTTCTCCATAACAAAGAGTTATTCCCCAGGGGAAAAGACTTCAGCGGAGCCTTACTCGCCTAGGTTAGGAATTCATATCCATGGCAAGAAAAGAAGTTAGAAAGTTACAGCTGATATCCATGGGAGGCAGAGTTGCAGAGCTGGGTTTTTTGGGGTTTTTTCCCATGAAGACTTTAGAAAAGACTGGGCCTATAGGAAAGGGAGGGAAAAAAGCCAAGCAGCCAGGTTGCTAAAAGGAAGACAGTTTGTAGTTGTGGACAGAGAAGAAAGAAGGTAGACCATCTTTCTCAGAGTGAAAGAGCCACAGGTGTCCAAGAGAGAGGAGAGCCTACCACTTTCACAGCCAATTCATGGGTCCCCTGTGGCCAAACTGCTTTCCAGGAGCGTTAGAGACCCATAAGACCCCTGGACAAAGAGTATCAGGTTTAGTTACCCTGGGTAAGGAAAAGGACATCAAGGGAAACCTTTGCTCCCAGGCTAGGGTGGAAATGAGAACATGTGGGATATTTATCCTCACGCCAACCTTTTACCAGAGTTTGCAAATATGCCTTATCCACTGGGCTAAATGATTCTGGAGCCTGGAGCACTACGGGCACTCTTCGGTAGAGCTCCCTGAGCGCAAGGTCACCTGGGAATGCATTCACACTGGGAGTCATCTTTCCCTTCCCTTCGAATCCCCTGAAATCATGACAAACTTCTTGGTATTATTTTTATGGCTAGACCTTATGCAGCTGTGGATCAATGCTCACGGACTGCAAAGAGGCTGATGACACCTGTCCTAACACTAAGGGCTTCCATCAGTCCCTAGCGATCTGCTGATCTCTACCCTGTAGTTCCCCCAGTCATTTCCTTGCAGGTACCTGAAGCTACTATAAAACTTGTATTTTATCATTCAGCTAGTACTCTGTTTGTTTGTTTTCCCCAGCAGATCCAGCCTCAACACTTATATTTTCTCAGTCAAATTAATCAAAGATATTTGTCAGGGCACAGCCAAAATCGCGAGAGGCCGCCTCGCAGTACGCAGAACACCCTGGGAGAGAGGTTCCCCCAGACTAGGCATCCCTGGTTTTACGGCCAGTTCTGTGGCCACACCTGGAGATTCTTGGGCTTCCCAAGATTGGTGTGCCGTCTAGAGTCCAGGAAATGAGACACAAGAGGACACTCATTTTATAATTCCTGTGCGTATTTATTTTTATGTCATGTGTGCATGACATAGAAATGTTTACATTCTGAACTTCAGAGATAGTGCTACTAAGATTTGATAGTTCAATGTGAATGAATGATGAATGAATGAATGAATGAATATCAGAAAGCAACGTTAAACCCATAGTTGAGCTTTTCTTACAAAAATGAATTCTTAAAATGTCCCCCTTCAGGCAGAAGATGTCCTAATTTGTCACTTCCTATATTTTTAGTAGGAAAATATTAGAAGTATGAGAATCAAAGAGAAACATATAGGAGCAGGATCTCACAATAAGTATTGATCGTCAAATCTTATAGTCTCTCTTACCTAACACGCTCAACTCAGGATAGATAGAGTGAGAGGATACACTAGTGCTACTAAAATAAATGATCACAAGCTTGATAACTCAAGCAACAGATATTTATTCTGTCACAGTTCTGAAGACCAAAAGTCTGAAATCAAGGTGTCAGCTGGGTTGGTTCCCTCTGGAGGCTGAAGGACACTGCATTCCACGCCTCTCCCCTAGCTTCTTGGTGGCTGTTGGTAACTCTTGGCAATCCTTGTCTTGCTCACACATCACTCCAATCTCTGCCTCTGTCTTCACTGGAGATTCCCCTCTGTGTCTCAGATCTTCCTTTTCTTTCTTCATTAAGGCACCACTCACTGGATTTAGAGCCTGCCCTAAAACCAGTGTGATCTCATCACAAGATCCTTAATAACTTCTGCACAGACACTATCTCCAAATGAGATCACATTTATAGGTAATTGAGGTAACTTATCTTATTGGGACCACGATGCAACTCACTAAAGAAGTAACAGAGTATGCT
>PVJD01012617.1:0-38676 GCA_004026545.1 Mormoops blainvillei | reverse complement strand
TCCCCCTGAAAGTTTCGGCCAAAAACATGGGTGTGCGTGATACATGGCAAAATACGGGTAACGTCTGAGGGTTCTACTTGTAGCTCTATCAGCTGGCTTCTGCGGACCTTCCCATCTGTTTCCGTAGCGCAGGAGAGGGCCAGCCCCTCTCGGCTTGTCCAGTGAAGGTGGGCTCCCCCGTGCGTCTGGGTGTCCCACGCTGCAACCGTCTCTCTGACTGACCCAAGGCAGTGGGGCCTCCCTTAAGGCCGCTGGAGGGCCGGCTTTGGCCACAGAAGCTCGGGACCCACGAAGAGATAGGCCTTGTATGCTCATGTCACTTTTGGAGGACCGATGTCGGTCTCCTTGTCCTTTAGGGTGGTCAGAGTTGCCTTAGGATGTCCAGGGAACTCAGAGAGCTGCTTTGTGGGACAAGCTCGGGCTCTTGGATTCTGACCCCAGCACTGACTACTCTGACTTTGGGCAACCACTTTACCGTTCGGGGGGGTTGACACGCATGAAGGAGTTGAACTCAGTTGGGTTTGGCAGCTACGTCCCATTGTTTCGGGTCCACGCCACACATTTCTGCAGCCCCCGAATGCTGCTCAACCCCCAGGGGGGGCGATCTCTGAGTTGCTCCTAAACCTTCACAGGATGGGACACTTCTGGGCCAAGACGTTGACACTTTTACTGGGTGTAGTTCTTGAATCTAAATTTGGAAATTTCCCCATTTTCCTCAGAAGCTGTGGCTCCTGTATCCAGAGACGGGGGGCAGGAATAGGGGTCCCACGTCCTCTCTCCAGATCCAGGGGCGTGGGCAGCCTCGTCAGTGCTGGGTGGGGGAGCGACTCTCGTAACGGCACGAAGAACCTATTCCCACGGCTCTGTGGGTATTTGGAGGCGCCAGAAAAACAAAACAAAACAAAACAAAAAAACCCTTCAGCAATTAATTCCATTATGCAGTTAATATAATTAGTCAGATTTAGATATAAGGACGAGCATTTGTGACTCAACTTTTTCCCATTGTTTTTCTCTCCTTGCAAAGGTTCCAGTCCCTTAAATTCGTGCATTATCTGTGACTGATGTAGCATTTATCTAGAGAATACAGTTGTCATTCACTTCACTTAATTAGCTTATGGATTCTAAATTATCTGCCACCATAAAATGTGATTTTATACCGCAGTTTACAAAGGTTTTCAGAAATTTAATATGCCACTTTTAATTGGTGAAAAGTACCCTAAAGGATCCATAATATTTTTTTTTTACTGCACTTGCATTTAGGCTCAAGAGAGAGGGAGGCTGGGGATGTTTAGTAAGAAACGGGATTTGGGTCAGGGAGACTGGGGATGATTTATCTGGAATTAGGCAAATCTGGAGGGTCAGAGTCATAAATACGTCTGTGAGAGCATCGCGTGGGAGCGGTATCTGAATACATCCTGACTTTCATCTCCCAGTTAACCATTTTGATGGGCTAACAAAGTATTTATGGCACACGGCTCCAAGTTTGCAGCTATGACTAAGAAGAGTCTATTTTCTGCTCTGCTTTTCCAACCATTAAAAATCCATAATCTTCTATGTATATGGTATTACCGCACCTTCCCTAAATGCATTCTTGGCCTCGCGGATGCCCGGCTCTGGTCTGCAGCCAGGTGGCATGGGTTCAGCACGAGCAAGTGGCTCTTTTTCGATCCTTGGACTGTGGAAGCGCCATGCATGGTGCGGTTACAGTCACTGGAAAGAGACTGGGTGATCGGGAACAGCCTCAAGGATTCCCACGCTCACCCATCACGATGTGCTTCAAGCAAACGTTTACAAACAATGGGCACCGAAGTCTAGAGCCTTCAAGAAAAGGGCTGGAAAGAGTCAAAAGTCAGGAAGTGTAGGTGCAGCTGTGGGGCCTCCACTCCCCTCCCTGTCTCAGGAACCAGAGCCCGGTCACCCCGTAAAATCAGCTGGGTACAGAGCCCATGCTCACGATCGCTGCTCTTTGGGGTTAAGGCAGTGAAGGTCTTTGTGGAGGCAAACACGGAGCTACGAGGAACTTTCACTACTTTCAGAGTAATGACTTTTGGGGTTGAGTTTGCTATGGGAAGCGGATTCTGGCCTGGAAGGCTTTCCTGGGGGAAGAGACAAAGGGGAGGCCTTTGGTGTGGGAGTGGGGGAAGGGCCAGGAAGGGGAAGGGCGACCAGAGGAGGGGCCTGGAAGAGGCGCGGTGCAGGAAATCACTAAAAAGTATTATTACGCTAGATCGTGACGTCATAATCACAGCAAGAATCATAATAACACCAATGCCTGCATTTGACTGAGTACCTGCTCAGGCCTGGGCACTGGGCCGGGCTTGACGTTCTCGCTCCTTCGATTCTCCTGCCCTGCATTAAACCCCCGTTTGTTTCCAACAGGCACACGTAGACTGTGGATTCTCTGTGGCAAGCTTTCTTTTCCAATCTTAAAATGCTTCTGTGTTTTCTGGTAAAAAGTCAATGCATGGCCGCCCTTTAGAAAAAAAAAAAAAGAGAGAGAGAAATAAAAGATAAGCAAAAGAGAGATGATTCTTCATCCCACTCCACAAAGCCAGAAACCGAACTAGGTGCCTGTTTGGATACGCGTGCCCGTGCGTGGAAATACATGCGTCCGTACGTGCACACGAGAGGTGGGGTGGTCAAGCGCCATGACACATGCATGTAAAATTTTGACAGTTTCTGCCAAACGGGCTCCTCCCACCCCACAGACTGGAGCCAACTTGCATTTGCACCCGTGGTGTGTGAGAAGGCCCCTCTCCATCCCCGGGAAGCGTGCCGGCTAGGAGACGGGCCGTGGAGTCGGACACCCCGAAATGGCCATTGCTCCGCCCTCTCGTCATGCAGGACGCTGGGAAAGCGATTTAACAGAGAGCCCTTGGTGTCTAACTGCTCATGTGGAAATGTATCCATACCATGAGGTGGTTACAGTATTAAATGAGATGATGGTACCACACGTAAATGCATAATTAGCACCGTGCACACCAAGACCGGGAGGCGTGTAGCCCTCTGCAGTGGACGCCAGGACGCCCTGACCCTGTAGCCCTTTATCATTTTGGTAGTTGGACGCTGCCGGGCTTCTCGCTGTCAGAACCTGCATTTCCTTTGCCTGGAGCTTTGCTGGCAGCCGGGGCTGCTTGGCTCACCATGGCTCAGAAGGGCTGCGGAATTAGTGACCACCCCGCACCCAGCAACCCTGGACCAGTGTCGGGGGGGAATGGCTGTGCGGGTACCACAGGTGCCTCACCTCCGCACACCCTCACCCACTTTCTCACTGGCAGTAAGTTCCAGTCGCCAGGCTAAGTCACACCACTTTCTCTACCCCTTCCTTCTCTCGGGCCCCCACTCCTCGGTCTCCGGGGGATTCCTCCCAAATCAACTCGCTGTGCTCACTCAACTCGCGCCGGCTTCTGGGGGTCCAAATTAGGGCAACCGTGAAACCTGGCCAATCTGTCCTTTTCAATAATGTTTTCACGCCCATTTCTGTAGTCAGGGGCGGGCTGGCCTCCTTTTCCTATGTCACCGGCCAAACACCTTGCTGTTCTCCGCCATCTGCGGCAGAGAGAGGGCCTGCTCTCGCACTTTGCTTGCGGAGCCGCGGGGCTGTCTGCCTTCCCATTGATTTCTGAGAGCTCTTTGTCTATTATGCGATGCTGTTTCCCACATCGCTGCTTCGCCTCTGACCCTGCGTAGGACTCTTTCTCGTTCCTTTTTCTCTCCCTCCTCGTTTTCTTCTTCCTTTTGGCCATAGGGAAGTTTACGATCTTAACATGGTCAGTCAGAAGATTGGGTCAAAGTCATGGTTTCTTTCCCTTCGTTTATTGCTCTGGTTTTTCCTACAAAAGAGGCAAGTGTGGTGGACGGTACCCAGGGAAGAAGGAGCCTTGCCGAAGCACTCTTCTATATACAGATAACTATATATACTTATATAGCTATAAATATAATAAAAGTGTGTGTGTGTGTGTGTGTGTATTACACTCAGAATTTCTGGCACTGATTTCTAATCTTCTCTCTAGACACCACTCACATGTGATTGCAGAAATTCTCTGTGCGGATTTCATTCTTGTTTTATCAACCACGTTTCGTAGCCTCCATGTGCTTCCCTGAGACCCTGGCCAGCCTGGGTGGGGGTCACTTTTGGGTGCCCCTGCTCAGAGCGAAGTGCTGGGGATTATCAGCTGCAGGTCTAAAGCTGCGCCAGTCTCTCCTCTTTCAGTCTTCACCTGTAAGGTGTGGTGGTTTGTTTGCCTTCCGCCTCTGTCCTGCCCTGCGGCGTGCCTGCGGCCATGTTTGGGCTGTTGGCTTGGTGTGGCAGCGTCCAGGCCCGCTTTGCTTGGGCTTAGCTGGGTCTCCGGGCCTGGCGAGACTACTGGGCAGAGGAGAGGGCTCTCCCTGACTCAGGTGGTGGGAATCTCAGTGCTGTGGACCGGGATGCCACGCGCAGCCTCACGTGGGAAGCTCTGCCGTGGTTCAGGCGCTGACGCTCTGACTTTCCCTCTGTCCCATTGGTATGTGTCCCCCTTGGCTACAAACACGTGGTGATGGCCGGGGGCGGGAGGTGAGTGGCTCTTTACCCATAGGTTGCCAAAGGACACTAAGAAATGTGAAAGCGTTTCTTATTTTTTCTTAACAGTGTCTAGCTCATCCCTGCCTTAGGGCATGTGTCTTTGCTTGTCCCCTCGCACATTATTTAAGTCTCTGCTCAAAGGTGCCTCCCACGTGGCCATCCTGTCCACCCCGTCTCAAGAACCCCCTCCCCAACCAATCATGCCATCGCTTTCCCGTGTTATTACTTTTGAAAGCCCTCATCTCTACCTGAGCGTATGTTACTCACTGGTTTGTTTGTTCATTGGCATCTTCCTGTGAGAATGCATCCTCCGTGAAGGTGGAGGCTTTGTCCCGGATCCCTCGCACCTGACGGTACACAGCAGGTGCTACCAGCGACTGCCAACACGATTCGTTCTGGGAACAGAGGGACCCTGGATGCGCAGGGTGAGAATCGGGTCTGGTCTGTCAGTTGGGGGCGGCCTGCAACCTTTGCCCTGTCGGCTTGGTCATGGCGCCCACAGAACAGGTGCCTCCCGGTCTTCAGAGAGGGCTGAGGACTCAGCCTAAACACTGTCTGGGGTGTCACTTATGTTGGAAATTCCCAAACGGGCATCGCCACCTCTTTACTGTCAAGCAGCCCTTGGGGCCGGCTCTGGGAGACGAGGTCAGAAGGGCAACACAGAACAGAAAGGGCAGAGCCGCCTGGAGAGGAGGGCGGTGCCTTAGAGGGCGCTGCTGGAAGGAGGGAAAGGAGGCTCCTTCTTGGTCGGGGCCCCTGGAGAGCGAGGGGTGAACGGTCTTGCAGATACCAGTACCCCCTCCCCGGCGTGGGCGCACATGCCAGTCAGCAGGGCCCCAGGAGACCACGTACGCAAAGCAAAGAAAACCACTGAGGTCGTAAGACACTATTCCAAAGGCGGCAAGGAGAAGGAATGGGCCTTATTATGTCATTCTCAGTCTCTCCCTTGGTGCCCTTCACCCTCTCTTTCTCTTTCTGTCTCCATTCCTGTCTGTCTGTCTGACACGTGCCCTCCATCTCCCTTTCCTGCTCTCCGTGGGATCTAAAATGTGTGTCTCTCTCTCCTTCTGAGATCCTTTTTACGGTGGATGCGTTGAACCGCCAGTTTTGCATCGAGCTCATCAGCAGTCGTGGAGGGGAATTCCATAAAAACTTTCTCAAACCAAATCCAATGAAAACCAGCCCATAAACTGGGTAGAACAAAAGGGCTCTTTAGACTTGAAAAGGTTAGAGAAGACTGCGGGGCTGCACACACCATTCGATTGTGCTCGAAGCTGGGGTTTTAATTTAGTTTTCCTCTTCACCCCGGAGAAGCTCCTCACGGCTCAGCGGCTAATGCATTTCCAACTGAAGTTTTGTAAATTATATTGGGAAACATTCTCAGCTAGAATAGATTGTACAAGCTCTCGTAATGGCTTCCCGCTGCTGCCCCGGTACTGAAGGGCTCCTCGGGGGCCGGGCGTGTGGCTGTACAACCTTAAGGACTCTGTCCACTCCATCCCCTGGGCCGGTGGCTCTGAGCTCTCGGTGCCTGGTTGTAAGCAGAGCCGGGCTTTCCACCAGCCCGAAAAGCTGGACCTCTGCACGCCCGCTGCCATGTTGCCGGAGCATCTCCTAAATGCTTCTTGTCCATCTTTTATAAAAGCACTGCCCCTACAAGTCCACGAGAGGACGGGGCTCTTCCAAGGCACAGCTCTGCCCAAGCTCTAAAGTCACCTGCAAAACCAAATCCCCCTTTCTGTCCCCAGCAAGGCCTGTCAGGGTATCCATAATGTTGACTCGGACCCATGCCCGTCATGGATACAGTAAATCTCGTCCTCTCCACACCTCTCTGCTTTCATACACTAGGGCCTGTTTCTCTCGCCTGGACAAACGTGCGGCCTCCTACCCAGCTCCCGCCTCGCCCCTGGTCCTGCTCCCCCACGTATACACACGTTCACGCTCCACCACCAGGGTTAAACCCAGCCCTTCTCTCTGACCTCCCCGGTCCTGCGCCCGGTCACTCTTCAGCAGGCTTCCGATGACAGTGAGCCCCAGAGCCCAGAGCACATGGTCCGGCCTCTGAGCTGGCAGGTCTTCCCCATGTGGGGAAGGAGCAGGGAGATTTCCTCTATTTACCCCTCTGTTGATGTAGGAGGTGTGCCCACTCAGAGAGCCCCCACGCGACTTTCAAGAAGGTTTACTCGGTCAGGCAGCAGGTAGTTATTATGCACTCAGTGCCTACGCGGCACTGGGCCAGCTACTCCCCAGGACAAGGAAAAGCGGAAAGGAACAGAGGACTGAGTGCCCACAGGGTTCCGGCCATTGTGTCAACTTTCGCAGAGATGTGCCCGAAGCCACAGAGCCAGGAAGAGGCGGGGCAGGAGCAGGGCCCTGGGCTAGCTGGACCACCCTCTTTTTCCCAAGGTCTCATCCTCCCAGAACTCACGCTGAGTCATCTGTTCATGATGAAACTTACTGGGCTATCTACTTCAAAAACTCTTCCTGGAATATAACCTACCTACAAACACATGCACATAAATTCATCAGGGTGCAGCTCGATGAACTTTCACAAATGCGTGCACCCGTGTAACCACCACGTGATCAATAGACAGTGTACCGAAGCCCCCACTGACCCAGCCCGCCCCCTTTCAGCTACTGTCCTTACCTCTCAGGGGAACTGCTCTTTGGCTTGTAACGGCCCAGGTTAGTTCGGAACTTGGTATCAGTGAAATCACACAGGACAGGCTCTCCTGCGTTTGGCTCTTTTTTCACTCAACATGAAGTTTACAAGCTTCCTCCATGTTGCTGTGTGCGGGGGAAGTCTTCATTTCTGTGGCTGAATGGTATTCCTTTGTGTGAATATACCACCAGCTACTTACCTGTTCACTGCTGATGAATACTGGGGTGCTTTCCTGTTTTGTGCTATTACAAACGGTGCCCCCGTTCTCCCAGGGACCTCCCAGCACATGTGTTTCTGTGGCCACATGGACGCACTCCTGTAGGGTGTACACCAAGGAGGGAGCGCTCAGCATCTTGCAAGCAACCTTCCACTGCATCCCCCGGGACCCTATGAGCTGGTACAGTTATGAGCCCAACTTGACAGATGAGGAAGCTAAGGCTTGGCGCCATGTTTCAAGGTCCCTTGGGCAGAAACGACGCTAGTTCTCTGACTTCAGAGCCTGCACCCGGAACTGCTGCCCTGGGCCATGGCGCCCCGTGCCTCAGCCTCCTCGCCCATGACCTTCAACGCCCCAAACAGACAAGCAGGACTCGCTTTAAGAGAGGTGGCTTAGTGAGGAGTGGCTAAGGGCGGTGGTGCTGGAGCTGGACCACCTGGCAACAAATCCCAGCTTGGTCACCTAGCTGCTGTGTGACTCGCCACAAGTCACTTCACCCCTCTGTGCCTTTGTTTCCTCCCCTATAAATTAGGGGTGGGCGGGGAGATTAAATGGGTTAATGCATCCGAAATCCCAGGGCGGCCCAACGTCAGCACACGCGCCACAAAGGGGAGTTAGACGTTAGTACCGTAGGGCAATTCTCCGTGGTTACCGAACAAAGCAGAACAGCCCCCCGAGCAGGTTTAAGACTGTGTGGTGTACACCTGGCTGTCAGAGCCCGGAGGGAGCCCGGAGGTCTTCGAGTCCCAAGTGCCTGCTTTCCAGAGGGGAAGCTGAGGCTGACGGGGGCAGGCAAGGTCTTACTCTGGCGCACAGCAGTTAATGGTGGGGTGGGGACCTGCTGACCGCAACTGGGCTCTTTGCTGATGCCCACGGTGCTGGGGGGCGAGGAAGTGCTCCACACTTGTTCCTTTGGCTCCATTAAAAAGCTTTTAAAACAATAGTAGAACTTTTCAACCCCCATCTCCCCCTCCAGCTGCGGACCTTGGTTGGTCCTTAAAGTCCCATTGTCAGGAGAAGCCTTCCGGTGAGGGTGAGCCGTTCCTTCAGATCCCCTTTGCCCTCTAGTCTCCCTGGGCCATGGGGACAGCTGGTCCCATCTCCCAGCCCGCTGTCTGCTACTGTGCTCTGTCCCCTCCGCGGGGGTGGGGGTGTTCCACAGGCCCAGGCAGTTCCTCCAGACGCCACGCTGCAGATGGAGAACAGGAATACAGGAGCCCACACTGGACCTGAAGCTGTGATTTTCCCAAAAGGGGACACGGGCCACCCTTTCAGGGAAGAGCGGACAAAAAATGCAAACAGTCTCCAACTGATGTTCACACCAGGTCAATGACGGTGGTTGCGTGTGTCGACACACACATGCACACACACGTGCACAAACACTCGGATACCTAATTTGTTTACCCCCCTGCCGCCAGCTACATGTAACAGATGCTTAGTAGATCTCTGTCAAACAACTGGAATCGTGTATGATTTCTATGTTTGGGGCTCGGCCGCGGTCCACAGAAGGGCAGCGACGTTGGATTGGGATGGATCTGACTCTGAGTCTCCATTCTGCCCACTTTGAAAGAGTATGAACGCCAACACCAACGGGGGCCTGCAGCCCATATAATCACGCGAGAGGGGGAGGTTAGTCCCCAGGACCTGGGGCTCCCCACTTGCCCTAACAGGGCAGCCTCAGCTCGCACCAGGCGTCTGATGCCAAACAGCAAATCTGGAATTTTTTTAAGGGGGAAGGAGGGTCAAGTTTTCTGATTTTCAAATGTTGGAAGCTCATAAAACACATAAACCAAACAAGACAAAAAAGCGCTGTGTTTGCCAAATAAAACAGAGCTGAGGGCTGTGCCCAGTTCTCAGGCCCCCTTGGTTTGCAACTCTGACTTTCAAGTGATGGAGGCATGGGCACGTCGCTGAGCATCCCCGCGCCTCAGTTTCCTCGCTATAGAGTGAGGAAGCCACTCCCCGCCCCACTTCTCTCTCCATGTGCCAGGGGGTACCAGGGCAGAGGGCGGGCCAACGCTTGCCTTCCCAGGAGACAGCCACCAACACCGACACGGTGAAAACCTATCCACCACACCTGTGCGTGGAGCAGACACAACACACTGCCCGTGAGCATCCCAGCCTTTCCCGGTCTTGTCCACCACAGCTCCCCTTAAACCCTCTTTGGAGGAGAACTTGAGAATCTGCCACTTTGCATCCACTGGGATGGAAAATGGGGCCAGACTGACATTTCTTTTCTTCAAGGCCTCATTTTCTGTTTTAGTCATTAAATAGAATTTTGCTTTAACATGATTCATAAGCCCGAATCCACGTAACAAGTTATAGATTAACAATTGTGAGCCCCATAAGCAAGAACGAAAGCAACGTCATTATTGCATTTCATTCATCAAAGCTCTAATACGAACGGCGTCGCTCTCGCTCCCTTGCCTTCCGACTCCAAACCACAGGCCGCTTCCCAGGACTTGGCGTGACCCAGCAACAGCCCCCCCCCACCCCAGATGAACGTGTTCACCTGCAGGCAAAAGCGTCACCTGGATTTACAGTGGCCCACAGCGCCCAGAAAGGACACCTCAAAAACGCGGGTCCGGGCTCGTCCTGACCCAGCCGGGCAACCGTTAGCAGGAAAAGGTCACTGGGAGACTCCGGTTTTCAGCAGGCCTCTAGAAAAATATCCAAACGATGCTTTTGCAAGTTATATGCCTGCAATTACTCCAAAAACAACACCCTGAAACAGATGAAGCCATGGGCGAGGAAATGATTTTCCTTGGAGAGTAATGTCTTCGGCAGCACACCAGCTGGGAGGGCGATTTACGCGTGGGCCTTGCGGGTGTTACGGGCTGCCTCACGGCCATGGCCCCGTGCCTCGGGCCCGCGCACGCCCCCCCCCCCCCCCCCCCCCGTCTGAGCTTGGTTCTGCCTTCCACGGCTGGGCAGACTGCGGGCTCTGTCACGTGCTTGTGTGCCCTTCTTTCCCTTCGCCCCCAAAGTGCACCTTTCACGTCTCCAAGGCTCACTCGGCCTCTTCCTCTCTGCTCCGCGCCAGACGTTTTTCCAACCGACTCAGCACTTCCAGCAGCCGCGGTTCAGGCCAGCGGCGCCTGACCTCTGGTGAACTCCTTCTCTGCCCCCATTCCTTAGGCAGCCTCCGGGTCCCTAGCCGCACTGCCCTTTCCCCCTGGGGTGAGCTCAGCAGGCCTGGGAGCCAAGGTGAGCGGACAGGGTGCCGGTGTCTGCCAGGAAGCCTTCGGAAGGGTCCAGAAGGTACTTTGCCTCCTTTGAAGAGTATTTACTGTGTGCCAGGCCCTGTGCCGGGGGCTGAGAGTGTGACACGGAATAAGGTCCCTTCTAGAGGTGCGAGGGGGCAAAACCAAAACGAAACCTGAACCCACCACCACGAGTTGGTCCGAGTTCACTAAAGGAAACGAGCAAGGTCATAGGTGAAAGGGGATGTGAGTGCAAAAGGGGTGGAGCAAGGGGTAGGCCCTGCCCCCATCCGCCTATGAGATCTTTATAAGAATTAGACAAAGCGACCCCTGTGGGCAGACCCAGGTGTGTGCATTCATGAACTACGGTGCCTTTGCCAAAGGGAAAGGCTCATTGGCTCTAGGACCCTCTTGTTCATCCTTCTGGTGGTCCCGGGTATCCACGGAGCTCTCCTCCGGTGCCATGCTTCTGAGGAATCCATTTTCCTCTCAGCCTTCCTCACTGCCCGCCCTTTGCAGCTGTTCCCAGGAGCTGGGAAGTCGAGCTGTGGGCGGTCTCCAGCCTGGTCTCTCGTGATGCGCCTGATCCTTCCCTCACTGCCCTGCCGAGTCTGAGTCTTCTCTGCATTTCTTGGCTGGACGGCCGAAGCTCCTCACTTAACCACACAGCCCCCTCCAGCTGCCCCACGCACAGCCTCGTCCTGAGAGGCATGGCAAAGAAGTTACAAGGTGTCCTGGCAGGTGCCGGGCGGGACCGCCCGGCTCCTTGCCGGATAGGGGGGTGAAGTTGAGACCTGTCCTGCAGTGGCTTCAGGGACCTTGGAACCCAGCGCCCACAGCTGTGGGAGCAAGCGCTCTCCAGATGTTTGGCTGGCTGGCTGTCACCCGGCCCCTGCCCCTCGTTCTCCTCTCCTCCCGAAGCCTCTGTCCCCCTGCCCTCTGGGCTCCAAACCACAGGGCTGGCAGAATCCTCATTGCGCCCAGCAGCTGGACGAAAGGCCTCGGAAAGGCGACAGTTTGCAGGGGGATGCATCATGCTCAGGGCCAGGTTCGGGAGGCCCTCGATGCCCAAGTTCTAGAACGCCTCGCCACGCCTGGGATTTCTTTGGGTTTGCTCGACTTTTCTTTCTTCTTCAGCTCTGGTGAATAAAGAAGAACCACAGAAACATGACTAGGTGGGAGTGCGTCTGCCGGGGACGAGATGCCCTTTGCGACCGGGCGAGCCAGGCTTCACCTGAGTCCTCGGGACGGGGTACCCCCACAGGCCCCCGACACTCCCTGTCAAAGTCCACGTTTTCTGCCTTGACTCTTGTTTTTATCGTGCATTTTATATCAGTAGCCACAGCGCCCCCTACCCACGGCGGATAAGTTCCAAGGACCCCAGGGGATGCCTGAAACTGCGGGCAGTACTGAACTCTGTGCGTACTATGTATGTTTTCCCTATACATACTTGCCTTCGATGAAGTTTCACTTGTAAACTAGGCATGGTATGAGATTAATGACAATAGCTAATAATAAAATAGAATGATTATAACAAAGTATTATAATAAAAGTTATGTGAATGGGGCCTGTCCCGCTTAAAACGTCGTGTTGCACTGTACTCACTGTTTTCATGGCGATGGGAGGTGACACAGTGTCTATGCGATGATGTGAAGTGGCACGAGGGACGTGGGCCGGGGACGCAGTGCTACTGTTGGTCTTGTGATGACTGTCAGGAGGGTCATCGAGCCATGACCCCTGTCCTCGGGGAGCCAAAGCTGCGGGGGAGGGGGAAGGCTACTGTAGCTAAGTCCACGTGGGCAAAGCAGTCAGCACGGTGCTGGGGAAGGGTCTGCAACAGGCAAGAGCACCGTTTCCTTGGTCCCCGTCGCAACTGGTAGAATGGCCGCTGCGTTTGACAGAGAGCCCGCCTGGCCGGAGGCCCTCTCTCTCCCCCACAGTGCGTGCGGTGCTGGGATGTGGCCCAGTGAGGGCACAGGGCCACGGGGCCGGTGGGGACTGGGGGGAGAACAGAACGTGAACTAACAGTCGTGGCAGAAGCTGCCTGAAGGTTTTCTCCAAGGTTCTCGTTAACTTCCGTGACGGCCGGGCGGAAGTCAAGTTAGACAGGGTAGGAGGGGCCGGGGCAGTGTGGGGCAAGAAAGTGGACCTCGGCGTCAAAAAATCTTGAGTTCAGATCGACTCCCTAGCTGTGTGGCTTTGGGAAATTTGTTCAGCCTCTTGGAGCCTCAGTTTCTGTATCTACAACGTGTGGGTAGCAATCCTTCCCTTTCTAGGTTCTTGGGAGAATTCAGTGAGATGACGTAAGTGCGGTAAATCAACAACACGGCGCCTGTGTCTGAAGTTACATAGGGGCCGCAACAGTCTGTGGCTGCTTCTGCCAAGAGGCGGCATCTACTTCGCCCCCTCTGAACGTGGGCCGGCCTCAGGGCTGGTTTTGACCAATGAAAACAGGGCGAAAGTGATGTCACGTGACTTTAGGGGCAAGGCCTTAAGAGGCGACGCAGCTTCTGCCTTGGCACCCACAGAAGCTGGGCTCACCTCCTGGAGGGTGAGAAGCCACATGGAGGGCACCGGGCTGCCCAGCCAAGTGCCCAGCGCAGATGCCAGACGTGTGCCAGAGGCCTGCTTAGCGTCTTCCAGCCTCAAGAGTCGTGTTGCTTTGAGTCATCAAGTTTTGGAGTGGTTTCTGACATAGCAAAGGCCACCTGAAATCATCCTCAATATAGACGGGTCGACTTGAATAATATTAGAGGTGAAAGTTCTTTGGAAAATACAGCATGTGTTTTTAAGCACAAGCTGCTCTTATTATTATTATTACGATTATTCATACCGATGAGCTATTATAAGAAGATAATATAACGTAACATGGCATAACAGTCACTGTTGGCTCACGGCTCCTTGCCTGTCCCCTGGGAGAAGACCACGGTCAGCTGGAAGAGGCTTGGACCAGCTCAAATACGCGGCAACCTTCCTCGCACACGAACATTTTAAATCTCTGTCTTTCCACGTCTGTCATCGCTCTGCATCGCCTCGTGCAGCCACCTGGGACGGCGCCACGGTTCCTATTAAACTGCCACACGTGGCAGCGGTACACTCAAGTGCCACGCTCTCGGTTGCCTGTGTGGGGCACGGAGCCTATTTTTAGTGTTTTACATCTGTAATTATGTATGTTTCACTGCCTCTCAAATGCATATTTGCTCTGGGGAGAGGTTAGGGTTATGTAATCTCTGTTATTTTTGATAGGGCCAATGTGTTACACCGACCTGCTAAGTCTCCTTCAGCCAGGGAGCTCTGCCCAGCTGCTTCTTGCTCGCTCACGGAACAGGGATAAAATTTAAAATATGTGAGTGCCGGTAAAGCGTAATCGCTGACACATCGGTCGGTGCTTGTGGATGGAGACCAGTTCTGTTTTGAAAGGCCAGCTCAGTCTGCAAATCAATTTGTGATTTTGACAAAGCGGCCAGTCAACGGGGTGTAGTGCTGGTCTTAACGGAACGGCATTGACCTTGCCGACTGGCTAGATCGGGTTCCCAAGGTGACATGCCCTTGACCGAGAAGCTTCTGCAGTGGCGGCTTACGCCCCAGAAGGAAGAAGCAGCAGCAACACTGAGGCGGAGTGGGGGGCCCCAGGCCTAGCTGACGGGGCAGGCGGCCTGGGGGAGCCCCAGTTGTGGCTGACCAAAGGGCTGGGCAGCATCCGGGAGACCCAGGACGGACAGGCAGGGAGGTGGGTCGGGGGCTAGGCAGCTGGGCTGCTGGCAACAGGGGCGAGCAGGTCTGGGCTGGGGTCTTAGGCCTGGGGAAACCAGGCCATCAGAAGACGCCCCAGGAAAGTCAGTTCTGCCTGCGGGAAATGCACAACATTTGACTCACTCGCTCATGCCATCAACATTGGCAAAGGGGCCACTGCACACCAGACCCTATCCTCGTTGCTAGGGAAACACAGAACTGTCCCTAAGCATCCAGCTTCCAGGTATCTTTTCTCCCCTGTGTATTAAAATATCCAAGCAGAAAACTTAGAAAACAGAGAAAGCAAGAAGAGGAAAATTAATCTCCCTGATTCTCGCCTCTGAGAGATAATCTTTGTTAATATCGGGTACATGTCCTCCTTGTTTGTACATGATATGTATTTTTAATCTCAGAATTGTGATCCTATCACATCAACTACCTTTTTTTCACTTGGTACTATAGTCTGAGAAGTTTCTTATACTTCCTATATCCTTTATGAATATGATTTTTAAGGGATGGAGAGAAATTCCATCTCAGGAACGCGCAGTAAATTATTTAACCAACCCACAATCGTTCATCATAAAAGTTGTGTCCAGATAAGGAAGTTTACATCTCCCTCGAATGATCATTTGTGTGCCATGACAACATGCCAACTAGTATTTTTATGAAAAATGAAAAAACATCTAAATAGTTGGTTCTCTCCTATTTGAGGCGGGCATCAGAACACAAGTAAGTGAAAGTTACAGAATTACAGCAAATAACCTTCCATTTGCTCTAATTTGTACAAAAAAATCTGAAATTTCTGTATTGCTAATACGCGATTTTAACTATTGTTACTTTCAGGAAGATAATAACCAGCGTTGGCAAGGATGAAGAGAAATGAACACTTACATATTTCTGGTGAGAGTTCAAGTTCCCATTGTGCTGAAAGTTTTTTAAATGCTCAGACCCAGCATTTTACCTTCTAAGAATTTATGTTAAGGAATTAGTATTAGGGATGTGTACGCGGATGTATGGAAAACAATATTTATATCAGCATTATTTTTTTGTGCTTAACACACAGGAACTTCTAAAAACGGAAGCTATAATTATCAGCATTATCATCATCAATTCCTTTTCCAGCCCCATCTGGCTTTTAGAAAAAGAATATTATAATTAATATATTTTACATTGTATGTCATCTCTTTCCAGAATTATTTTTTGACACTTACATTGTTTTATAATCATGTTAACTGCAGTTATTGAGAAACTAAGTTTGGGGGCTCTTTGTTCGACGGTATTTCTTTTATACTGCTTTTTTCTCATATCTGAATAATCTATTTTGCTTCATTTTTCAGCTACCTGTAGAACTTCTTCGATCACTGTTTCTTTAAGAAAGTAATAGCTATGGTACATGTCCTCAGCCTTTCCACGGAAGACCACCCGCCTGTACGAATGGCACATGGATGCATAGACAACTCTTGGCTCCCCATCTCTCTCCTCTGAAAGTCTGTAGATCTGAAACCATTTTATCTTAGAATGTGCTAAGAGGTGTGGCCAAATGGAATTTCTTCCCTTTTTTTAAAGGGAATTTGGGGTTTTCTCCCCAGAGGACTAAATTTCTATAGGACTTAAAAATTTTATTTGTAAAATTCAAACTCTTTATCCATGTATGTTGCAAAGAACTCTCGCCAGGTTGGCACACCTTTTCTGAAAGAGCCAGGAGACTTTGTGGGTCACAGGGCTTCTGTCCCAATTATGCAATTCTGCTGCCATAGCTGGAAGCAGTTGGAGAGAATGCGTGCATGAACAGGCGGTGCTGTATTTAAATAAAGCTTTATTGACAAAAACAGGTTAACGGCCCAAAGGATGTAGCTTGCCTTTAAATGCTAAAGGTACAGGTCTTTCCTTAGCTCAGGGAAATTATTTTTACCCTATCTTTAATAATTTTTCTCCTTCAGGTCTTCCGTGGTCACCACGTCAACTCTCTCTGATGTAAATATTTAAGCTGTGGCGTCAGCATTAACTTCCTCTCTCTCCCCCCCTTCCCCTCTCTGCATTCCTCTTCCCCTTTCCCTTCATCTCCACCTTTTCTCATTTTCTCCATTCATTTCCTCCTTTTCTTTGCTCTCCAGCAGCATTCCCTGAGATTCGGCTTTCTGCCCTACTAACTCTGCTCTTCCCGCCTTGACGGCTTCGGCAAATTTCCGCTGTCATGTTTTTCACTGAGGAAGTATCTTTCTGAATTTCAGGGTTTTCCATTAAAAAGGGAGGAAAATCTAATCTCATGGGCAATGCCCAGATTAGAGATTTCTTTCTCATTTCTTGGAAAAGTTTTAGGTCAGGAGGGAAGGTTTGATTTGCTTTCTCAGAATATGCCCCACGTTTGCAATCACAGAAACTTTCCGTGTATCTGTTAACGCTTTTATTGTATTCCTTGGAGAGAGAAAACGGGTTGCCCATTGTTGGAAACTGGGAAAGATTCCGTCAGCATCCTTATTTCAATATTGCACTTAGTGAGGGGAAAAGGACTTGTCCAATTGTCTTACAGTATTCAGTTTTGGCGTGGGGGTTCAGGTGGCTGTGAGCAGCAGGAAGCGAGCTCTGGGCAGACGAAGGTAGCACAGAGTTCACATTTCTCCAGAAGTTTCTTTTCACCCTGTGCAGGCATCGGGGCTGGGGCACGTGATGCCGTCGGCAGGGCGGAGATCTGCTCGCCGTGTGGTACACTCCCCCGACGCCCTCTCCCCTCTTTCAGGTAGGAGCTCCATCTACATTTTCGTGACAGGGACGGTGGCCGCCCTAAGCATTTGCCTCTCTGCTATGATTAACGACAACGGCCTTGAAGCAAGGCACCGAGTCCCTTCACTGCCACAACTGTTCTCACGACGAGTCCCCTCAGCCGTACCTGTCATTTCGCCCATGTGAAGGCCAGCTGTGAAGAGCGTCATTGGCTACCTCCTATGGACAGCAGTGACGCAGTCCCCGCAGTCCTTGAATCTGCCCCGTGCCAGCTGCCCTGTGGTCTGCCTTAATAAATCAGGGGAGGGGGTCTTGAGACTCTTGGGGAATCTTTTCCATTTCTGACTGGACCCTCCGCAGGCCTGCATTGGACCACAGGCTTCCTGCTTCTTTATTTCAATCGCTCTCTCTCTCCACGGTATCTTAAAAAAAAGTATCCCAGTTCCTTTTCCACCATGACCTATTTCACTGATAGAGGTCCTTCCTTCCTTCCTTCCGTCCTTCCTTCCTTCCTTCCTTCCTTCCTTCCTTCCTTCCTCCCTCCCTCCCTCCCTTCTTTCCTTCCAAAATGTTGGCCCTAAGGAGGTTTCCAGAGGACAGGAATGAAGCAGGTGCCCTCAAACTGCCACCCTGAAATGGAAGCCACAGTTTGTTTCTGATTCCTTCCGACAACTTGAATGAACAATCTTGGGAAATTTTCTCGTGCTCCGTGCAGTAACTCAATCTCACCGGAAGGCACCTGCGGCCCCGCTTTGGCCGAGAGCTCTGTCTTCTCCCAGTCCTGTGATTTCTCTTCGTCTGCTTCTGTTCGCCCATCGCTAGTTCTGTGGGAGAGCGTGCGGGTCCCCGTCAGGATCGCTCAGGCCAGGGTGACGGGAGAAAGGACTGGATTAAATTGACGAGGTTTTATTTTGTGGACTTGAAGATCAGAAGCTGAAGGAAAGGAAGCTGGGTAGAGATGGGTAGGGGAAGGAGTCCCTTTTCCACGTTCAGTGTTGGTGTCGGGGGCCTCTCTATTGCAAGTGACACGAGGTCCGGCTCAGACAGCGGGGAGGGAGGGAGGGGTGTCAGGGTTCCGTCTGGTATCAAGTGAAGCTGGATTCCGAGGACAAGCAAGGTCCTCGAGGGTCCAGTTTCTCCCCATTGCTGGCTTCTGCCTTCTGCTCGGCCCCTCCGTGCGCAGGCTCAGGTGGAGGCCCCTGGACACGCTGCGGGGTCAAGTGGTTACAACAGGTCTGACCTCTTGTCCCTGCAGTTCAATTCTAGCTACACAGAGCGTGGGTCTTCCCTTCGGTTCCCGCTAAACTTTTTTTAAAAGTCATTTTATTGATTTCTAAAATAGAGACAGAGAGGGAGAGAGAGGGAGAGAGGGGGAGAGGCTGCAATTTGCTGTTCCGCTTCCTGACGTGCTCGTCGGTTGCTTCTGTTGGCGTACCTGAGTGGCACCCCAACCCAGGGAGCTGCCGGCCAGGGCTAAGCCTTTTTCCTAACAGCTTTATTGAGCTGCGGCTTGCACACCACACAAGTCCCCCGCTTAAGGTGTAAACGCCGGCGGTTGTAGCGTAGTCACAGAGCTGTGGCGCCATCGGCGCAATCAATTCTAGAGCCTTTTTGTCATCTCAGAAAGATGCCCCTGCCCCTTAGCAGTCTCTCCCCACTTGCCCCATCCCATCCCGCAGGCCTAGGCGACCACTTATCTTCCTGCTGTCGATTTGCCCTTTCTGGACATTTCCTATAAATGGACTCATCTTACATGGGGTCTTTTCTGACTGCCTCCTTTCACTTAGCATAATGTTTTCAAGGTTCATCCGCGCTGTAGCCCGCCTCAAACCTTCCTTTCTTTCCCATGGCTGGACAACAGTCACTCGTACAGCTATGCCATGTTTTGTCTACGCATTCGTGAGCTGATGGACGACTGGGTCATTTCCACCTGTAGGCTGTCAGCTGGCTACTGCGAACCTTCATGGACCTTGAGCGATGGTTTCATTTCTCTTAGGCATATATTTAGAAGTGGGATTGCTGGGTTAGGTAGTTGTCCTGTATTTAACCTTCTGAGGAGCGGCTTGGCTGTTTCCAAAGCGGCCGCGCCATTTCACCGCCCCGTCGGCAGGGCGCGGGGCTCTAACTGCTTCGCATCCTTGCCAACCTTTGTTACTTTCTGCCTTGTTGGTTTCAGCCACCTTCGCGGTGGGAAGCGATGTTTCCCTGTGGATTTCCAGGAAACTTTTGAGAGCCATTCTAAGGGGACCGCCCTAGGTGATGTGGCCATTCACGAACCAGTCCCTGTGGCCAAGTCCACCTGGTGCTCCATTGACCAGACCTGGGTCACGAACTCCACCCTAGAAACTCCCTCAGACCACGTGGTCAGAATAAAGGAAGGACCGATTCCAAGTTTAAAATCAGAGTCATCACTAGGGCAGACAAAGAAAAAATGTCCACTAACCCTCGGCAGCCAGCCAGGAGTCTGCGGGGGCAGTGCCGTGACGCTGGCCTGGCATGGCCGTCTGCTTCAGGGGCAAGTCTCAGGGCTCCCCTGCTGCGGGCATCCCTCTCGTTGTGCCTCTCAAAATGTCAAGATATCTTACAGCCAACGCCAAGCTGGGTCTCACATTCCCCCATCTCGATCTCTCTGCTTTGCCGGCCCCCATGTCTCTCTGCCGCCATTTCTCTCACTCCACTCCCGCCCCCCACCATGTCATGTAGTCAACTCCAAGGAGCGGCCTGTGCCTGCCGAGCTGCCTGGGCTGAGAGGGGCGGGCACCTGTCCTGCTCTGCCCAAGCAGGCTGCGCGTCTTGCCTGAGTAGGAACAGAACGCCGGGCTGGACGCCTGCAGGATGGATCAACAAACCCACACATTTGCTACCAAAGAAAGAAAGAAAGAAAGAAAGAAAGAAAGAAAGAAAGAAAGAAAGAAAAGATATTGATTATGTGGCATTGAAGTGCCTGGGGCTTCCACAGACATTCAAAATTGGACACATTTCTCAAGATCAATAGCAGGTTTTGTGACTCTAACCTAAAAAATGCCAGCGCTGTGCAATCCCCACGCAGACAGCCATGAGCGTATGTCCTAACACCCGGCACCCTTTCCAGTTACCCGTGACACGGGTGCTCACGTCTCTGCAGCCATGACCTCTTTTTGCCAGAGGACAACAGTGGATAAGTACGAGGATGTCTGGGAAGGTAGAATCAATGGTTTCCAATGTCATCACCTTAAACGAGAACCTCGTAGAGCCACACTGAATGGCTGTGATGGAACCCCAGCGGGGGCGGGGCTGATAAAGGGGGACAGAAGGGCTGGATTCTGAGACTGGAAATGAGGGAGAGAAAGGTCGAGCAAGTGCCTGTTTGGGTCCTGGGGCTGTGCCGGGTGCCCATGGGCTCCCCTCTGTCTTTGTCACAGCGCTGTGGGGTGATGGGTAGCACCCAGTTTACAGGGTGGAAACGCCAGTCACTTGATCGAATAGGAGCTTGGCTGCAGCTGGCGGGGATGCACCAGATGAGCCCTACGGGGACATCACTTCTGAAGAACTGTCACACGAGCGTGAACGTGCCAGTGCACGCACGCCCACGTGCCACCAGCGTGAGAACGAACAAAAGCAGAGTGGAAGGGTGTCACCATTACGCCTGTGAAGCTCAGTCTCAGTCTCACTCATCACTAGCTGTGACTTTGACCTCGTCCCATAGCCTGTGCCTCCGTCTCTGCATATGCGAAATGGGGCAGGAGCAATAACATCCGCATTTAAGGGTTTTAGGAAGATTAAAAGGGTTAAAACAGGTAAAGCTTAGCACATAGCCCGCATCTGATAAATGTTAGCAAACTTGGCAACTAGCAGACGAGCAGACCTGATAAAGAATATGCCGTATCCCAGTCAAGATGGTTTGGCTGTTGATTTCGACAGAGATTCTACTCCGTTTGACGGAGATGAGCCGAAACCCACCCTAACTTCCCAGCCACATGCAATTGGGGTGAAACTTAGTGCCAGCCTCCCGGGTAGTGGACTCCTCCCTGTCACTCCAGCCTCCCCTCCACCTACCCCCTGACACCCCACCCAGCTCCACGGTAGTTCTGGCAGTGCTCCTTGGGGTCCCCACTGGAGCCCCCTGAATGGGTGCATCTGCAGCCTTTCTCAGTGCCCAGGCTCCCATAACCCCCGCGGGGATGATTTTCGCCCCTCCCATACCTCCTTTGTTTACAGGCACATGAGCATTTGTTGGGCAGACTTGTACCAAGTTCTCTCTCTTAATTTTGTGGCAGGATAAGACAGCTAATCTGTTTTGACATGCTATCCGAACGGCCCTCGGATCAGTATACGAAAGAAGTCATCCATAAGTCATGTCTTTTATACACGTGTACTGGGGTGTACACGAGAAAGAGTTATAGGGGCTGAGAGGCTGAATAATAATGGCTGCTATTATGGCCGATTCAGGGTCTCCGCATTCAGCCCACATATCAAATCCCCTTTCAGTGAGGCCAGTTCCATCAGCTGTCAGATTCTATTAAATATATCCCTCAGATCTACTGACCAGCTGACAGGAGAGAAACTCAAAACCATACACTCACCATTAGCATCATAAAATGTGAAATCAGCTGGGAGGAATGATAACAGAACTGAAAACAGAAGAGATGAAAATCTGGATGCCCTTGTGTGCTTTTAAATAGAAGCCCCAAGAGTTAGAAACACACCCATAAAATACCGAGGTTAAAAAAAACACCACCACAACAAGAACAAAACAAAGGTTGTCCTGTTGTAGGCTTCATAACATATAATGGTTCTTTTACCTTTTGTTAATGGGAGATTTGCATAAATGTTTCATGAGGTTAATACACGCATAAACAGGGACGTTTATTAGGAGACAGCTGTGCTGTGTTCCCAGCTAAGCCCTGGTTCTTCCAAGTCAGTGAAATAGAACCTCTCGTAAGGTCGTGGTGGTTAAAATACTTGCGCAGGGACTGTGGCCCTGTTTTTCACGTTTGCAAATTCCCTGGTCTTACCTGAGAATTTCTGAAGCGGGCAAAACTGGGCGAAGGCTGACACCCCGGGAGGAGGTCGAAGTTCCCTCGGAGACGGGGCTTTGGGCCAACCAAGGACCTGGGTCCTGCAAAGAGAAGAAAAAATTGTCTGCGTGTTGGCCAGGTCTGCTTCCCCATTTGCTGAGAAGTTTGCTTACCACTCGAGGGGAAAAAAATTAGATCTGTACTTAAAACCTACTAAGAAGCAGCACAATGTCCAATGGCTTTGTCCGACTACAGTCCTATCACGATATTGGTTCCATATGGGGCTCTTTAAAGCGCAAAAAAAAAAAAAAAAAAAGTTATGAGACCAATAATTTTTAATGAAACTTGGCTTAGCTCACAAGCAGGTCTAGCAGATGAAGCAGCAATCCGATCTGGAAACATGACTTTTCTTCTTCCTGGCACGGATGGAAGAAAGCATCGTTGCGATGGAAGAAGCCCCTAATGGAGGCGTGTTTTGTATTATCCATCTGATGCAAGCAGGGATTTAGTGCTGTGTCTTTCGCCACGCGTCTTTGCTGTGTCTTTCGCCACGTGTCTCTGAACACGGCTGCTCTTTCTCTAATGGATGTTAGGCCTTCCCAAATGTAGGAACCTTTCTGATCCTTCCTTTTGAGTTGGGTTTTTGATGGAAATTCGTAGTAAAATGGGTATACTAGTCAGCCTGGACTGCCATACCAAAATATCACAGGCTTGGTGATGTAAGCAACAGAAATTTATTTCTTATGGCTCTGATGTCTGAAAAGTCCAAAATCAAGGTGCCCGCCAATTTGGTTCCCTGGTGACGGCCTGCTTTCTGTTCCACGTGGCGCGTTCTCATTGTCTCTTCACAGGGTTGAGGCAGGGGTGGGGGAGGTGGTGGGGTGGGGAGACAGAGAGAGAGAGAGAGAGAGAGGGAAAGCTCTTAATAAGGTGTCTAATCTTATAAGGACACTAATCCCATCATGAGGGCCCCACCCCCATGACCTCATTTAACTTAATTACCTCCCAAAGGCCCCATCCCCAAATACCATCACTTTAGAAGCTAGGGCATCAACATATGAAACTGGGGAGGACACAATTCAGTTCAGAGCAATATTCTTGAAAGCTCTCGTCCCCCTAAAATGTTAGAAAATTCCGGGTGCAGAGAGTTTCAGAAAACATGGGTCTTTCTCTCTCTCTCCCGCACACACGTACACATCACCTTTGCATGAGGTTTCTGAACCTCAGCATTATTGACATTTCGCACAGGACCGCTGTTGCCGCAGGGGGCTGCCCCATGCCTTGGAAGATGTTTAGCAGCATCCCTGGCCTCTACCCACTAGTCACCATCAGCAACCCTCTCCTGGCTATGACAACCAAAAATGTCTCCAGATAGCGCCGAATGTCCCCTGGGGGATAAAACTGCCCCCTGTTAAGAACCCCAGTTTTAGTGTTTTCCCATCTGTCGACATCTGTTGACTGCCACGTCTGGCTGTCCTCCGTAAGATTGTCGGCATAAGGACCAGGGTGACACCTGATTTACATGTCAGCTAATGCAGCTCATCTCCAGCGGCCCAGCTCCGTCTGTGTTGGACAACCCCCCGTGTTAGAACACCGACGGGGAACACAGGTCTGCAAGCAGAGGCAAGCACTGTCCGCGCCACCCTGGAACGAGAGGAGCCGCGGAAGGGTCCTCTGGGCCAGCCCCCTGCCCTCGGATGGAAAGACCAGGCACAAGGAGAACCTGTCCTACTGTCACAAGCACCAAGGAGGTGGGGAGGGAGGACCTTTCCAGCAGCTTCCAGCTTGTCACTACCCACCATAACGCTCTGTTCTGGATTCTCCGATGTTCCTACTGCCATTTGAAATTATCCTGCTTGTTCGCATGTTTACATTTGTCTTGGTTTTCAGCGGACTGTCTCCCCGCCAGAAGGCAAACTCAAAAAGAGCGTAGACCTGGCTCGCTTTAACTGGCCGCGGAGTGTGACCCAGGCACACCTGGGGGCCTCGGTGTCCGAGTGAAATCCAAGGTCTGCTGCTTATTAGCTTCGCTGACCTGGAACAATCACTTAGCCTGACTAAGCCTCCGCTTCCTCCTCTGGATTTATTTATACAATAAATAAATAAAACGAATGAGCCTAGTTCCTATCTGATGGGACTAAATGACACCGTGCTTTTCATAGAATATGCGCTCATCAAACATAAGCGATTTCTGTTCATCTTCGTAATTATAAAACACAGAGTAGTCCCTGGGACAGGAAGAGACCCCAGCCTCACTTGCGAAATGAATGAACGAACAAATTCTAAAGAGTCTGTCTCTGATTTTCAATGCTTTCTGTTGATAACTACCTCTCTAAGCAAACCCCTTTTCTATCTTCACAAGAACTGGGAAGCAAAGGTCTAATCCAATGTTTGTTTCTAAGCCAGGAATTATAGCAATCAGACAGAGATGGAAACTCCAGGCTTGGGAATGACGCACTGCCAGTCATTTTTCAGGGCGACATCCCACCTTCTCTGCAAGGACTCCATTGTGCTCTGAAGTCCACCTTTGGGCTGACCCAGAGGCTCTCCTCGTGGGTGGGTGGGGACCCGTCAATGCCCCAAAGCAGGCACAAGTCGGAGATGCACGGCGGTGAGGGAAGAGTGTGGTGTGTCGGGGGTCGCTCCTCTGGCATGGCCTCCCTCGGCCCCCTCCCACATCCAAGTAGCAAGTCAACATTTGTAAGAAGTGTGCTCAATCAGAGAGGAAAAAGAGATGTAATTATGTCGTTTATAATGAATTCTGAAGGAAACAAAGAATTTAAGGAGAAGAACTCTGGAGACGCCCAGAGAGCTGAAGCCTGTCCGAGCATCTGAGCTGCCCCCAAGAAGACGCATAGCTGATCAAACATTTGTGTGGATCACGGGGGCGCCCCCCATCCCCGGAGAATGCTCCAGAGGAAGCAGGAAAACTCAGGAGTCCCAGGAAGCACTGTCCGGCTTTTATTAAATAAATTACACGCTCCTCGCAGCTTCCACCAGCATCAATAATATCAACTTCTGGACAAACGGCTCTCTCTGGAGAGCGCGTTCTGAGACTTGCTCCTAATCTTCCTTCTTTGAAGTATCCGAGGGCTTAAAGGCATGTGTCAATATCTGCGGCCTCTGGCCTTTGTGGGAGGGGGTACGAAAGGGTCTCGCTACGGAGGGGAGTGAGACCACCAGCATCAACAGCCCACCTCTCGGGCTGACTGTTTTCATCCAGCCAGCTTCCAGGGTACCCCAGATGGCAGCTGCCCACATGGGGTACAATCCCCCAAGGATCCTGGTGTCCCATAACCTCCGTGCCCCTCCAGCTCTGCCATGGGCCACGCTCACGGGTCTTCGCTTTGAAGAATAAAAAGCAGCAAAGGCCTGCAACTGTGAGCACGTGTCTTGGACTGAAATTTCTGTAAGACCAGTTATGACGTTTGTTACGTCATTGACTAACTCCTTTCAAAATGAATAGGAGAAATACTTCTAGTAAGACTCTTCTAAATTCTTTTTAGCAGCGTGTCCCCAGGGTGCTGGCAGAGCTGGCCGTCGGCATTCAGGACCGGTGTGTCGTGCGTGTCGTGGGCCCCGCGGTAAGTGCTGCACGGCCTTCATCCTGTGTGTTCTTCACACCAGCCCTGTGAGATAAGTATTATTATTCCTGTTTTATTAGATCCAGACCCCATGTTTCTAACCTATGAGCTATTAACTTTTTGTGGTCATGTGAGTTTATAAAACTCAGAGTTAACTAAGATTAATGCGTTTTGTTACTGTAGAAATGCTCGGCTTTTTAGTATAGTTCCGTTCAGTAGAAGTCTCCAAGAAGGAGGACAGAATATATATGCTCTCCCAAACATAGTTTTCCACGGGCTGCTTTTCTATGCCGACACATTTCTAAGGAAGGCTATACTTCTAAGGAGACACAGGACCACCGCTTGGTGGATCAGACACCATGCCACAAAGCTGACTGTCGAATGGCTTTTTGGTAAATAAATCATTATTTCTGCAAGCCACTTTAAAAACTGCAAGTATCAGAATAAAAAATTTGACGTAGAGCCTCGTTCGTAGCATGCTAGATACCAAAAGTCACAAGAATACTTAGGCAGAACTTTTCACTGTCTATGAAATCTTTCACCTGCTCTCCACTTTTATCCTCTAAGTGTTTTCCTGTCCTATGGGGTCGTCTCCCTCGCGTGGGAGAGAACCTGCCAGCAGAACCTCTACAGTCCGAGCCTAGAGCAGAGGTCAGCAAATGATAACCTGGAGGCTACATCTGGCCCACCACTTGTCTTTATAAATAAAGTTTTATTGTAACATACTCATGCTCATTCATTTACACACCATCTGTAGCTGCTTTCATACTACAATAGCAGAGTTGAGCATTTATGACAGAGACTGTATATTCTGCAAAGGCTAGAATTTTTACTATTTGACACGCTACGGAAAAAGATAACTGGCCTCTGTGCTAGAGCTATATATTTACAGTGGTGATAGAGCCTGGATGCAATGCAAAACTTCTCCAGTAGGGGCCACTGCCTTACATACCAGGTGTTCAATTTGAGGCGAGCTGCCACCAAGGCTTGCTCTTTAAGTTGAATACTCCTAGTGTATATTTTCAACAGTGGGGAGAAGGAAAAAGACATCGGCACTTATTGAGCAATGGGTTGGTATCTGGAAAGGTGCACATATTGTCTCGTTTGCAACAATCTGGATAAGCAAGTATGATCCCATTTTATGCAGGAAGAAAACAGATTCAAAGAGCTGAAGTATTTGACCAAGGCCACACGGTAAAGAATTTGCCCCTCAAACTCTGGCTCAATGGTGGGAGCTGATTCTATAGCGCTGGTCGAGAATGTAGGCTGTAATATTAACTAGCCTGGGCTCAAATCCTAGCTCTGTCATGGGTCCGCTTTGTGATTTGGGCAAGTGACTCGACTTTGTGCCTCAGTTTTCTCAGCTGTGAAATGGGAGGGAAAATAGTACTTTCCTCTTGAGTGTCGTTATGAGGACTACATGAGTTAATTTATGTAAAGTTCTTTGAATGACGCATGGCACATTAAGGGCACAGGGCAAATACAGGGTGCCCGGCAGCCGGCAGTGCTCAGTAAATGAAATCTTCCCGTTGGCGGTTTCCTGCCCACTTGCCCTCAGAACCCGGACCACCAGGAATGCTAAAGGTTAGGGAACAGAAGAAGGCAAGAAAAGAGGAGGCCAGTGGGGATGGCACGAGGGCCCGGCGGAGGGCACAGAGAGAGAAGCTAAGACCAAGAAGACAGGCAAAGGAGACAGCCTGGCTGAGCCAAGAACCCTGGTCTCGTCCTCTCGAACCCAGGCACATGCTGCTGTCCACAAGCTCTGGCAAACACTTCTACCCCAGGCTACATCTGTTCACATCCAAGCCCCCTTACTCCCTGGCCTGGCTCAGAGACTCCGGGCAGGTGTGAGGGCCGGTTGGGAAAGCCGCGCTTTTGGGCTCCCCCTGAAAACTGTTCTTCTAAAGCAAACATGCGTGAGTTTGTAAAGGCAGGCTCTTAAAAAAGAAATCAGAGTCTAATAATGTCCACATCCCTTTTACCTCTCCCGAAGCATCCAGGGCCTGCTGCCCAGGATGACTGGCCTCCAAGCTGAGGGCCCCGGGGAGGCTGCCGTGGTCCCTCAATTGGACATGTCACCTCTGCTGCCCTGTAACTCCAAGGCAGCGAAGGTTGAGTGTTCATTCAGAAAAATCAGCACCTGGCAGAGCAGGCCCTGTCCCCAAGCCCCCAAAACCATGTCCTACAGACCTTGTCCTCCAGCTGGGATAGACTTCAAAGCAGCCCCTTGAAGGTCTTCTCCCAGGGTTTTAAACAAAAGTTCTGCTTCTCTTTGTAACTCTCTTTCCCCACCTTCTTCCTCCTTAAAAGTAGCATCTCACATCCTCAGCTCAGAGCACCCACCCCTTACCTCCTCCACACAAAGTGCAGTTGGGTCTTTCCTGCACCCTTGCTTCTGAGACCCCAGGCCAGAGGGGGAGAGGGTCTGGACTGTGTGGGGGGAGTGAGCACAGAGCTGATGTCTTCCAGAGCTTCCCAGGCCTAGCCCTCACGCGCCAACATCTGTCACACGCAAATGAACATGCTATTCCCAACATGACAAGTTTCGCACTGGTCCTGCTGACTTGGGCTCGCCAATTGCCCGATAGCGTTTTCTTTGTTAAGCTTCCCTATGATCATGACCCTTTTTGTTGAATTGACAGTAGAAATATTCTGCCATCGATGACCCAATGCACGGCCACCCTGATCCTTCCTGAAGGGGTAGGTGCAGGTAGCATTGCACAGGCCCCCCTTACCCTGACCCCTAAAACTGATCTCTGCACAGGGCTCTCCAAGGTGGTCGTGACACACAAACCCCAGGAGATGCCACTCACACCGTGCTCTGTGCCCAGTGGCCCCTGGGAAGGAGCAGGGCATAACCTGGGCACGTGCACAGTGGCCTTGGGCAAACCATTCTGAATCTAGGGGCTCTGATTGGCAAGATGCAGAGGTCCCAGCAAGCCTGTTTGTTAAAAGCTGTAACAACAGGCGTGAGGCCCAGGAGGAAGGCACCCATGTCCACAACCCCATTCTGGGTCATGCTTTCGGACGCTACACCATCTGCCTCCCTGGCCAAGCCCTTTGAGGGAGGCATCTTGAGTTTTAGCTGGCCAAGCTCAGCTGTCAAATGATACCCAGGGAGAGAGGGGTCTGGACACCACCAGCCGGCTGGAATGCAACCTGGGTAAGAGGAGACCCTGTGGAAGACGGGGTGCCTTGCTAGAGGGGCAGGGACAGAACAGACCACAGGGAGGTCTCCGCGCCCCAAACTGCACACTCTCTCTCAGCAAGAGACGAAGCTCTCTTATCGGCTGAAGAATTCAGCCGGCCGGGCAGGGTCGCATACCACACGGTGGCTGGGCCTGGCTCGGCTGTCTAGCCAAGAACAGGCCAGCCTTTGTTCCTGTGTGACTGGGGGTGCGGCCTGGGGACGGAGGGTCCAGCGTGGGTGCAATTATGGGATTTTTTAAAGGTATAGAAATTGTATCTCCCACCTTGGATCTTGGGAAAATAACTGAAGAAGGGGGTGTGATGTGAAAGGGGCAAGTGGAGTCGTTTTCATTGCTGGCAACTCCTCTCCCCAAAAGCGACCCCTTGAGCTCATGTGCTTGCCTGTTGTTGCAGAAGCCAGCAACGGTGTGACACACTGTGCTAACCTCTTCAGGCTCTGTTTGTCTCCCGTAATGTCTCATGCTCTGTGGACTTGGAGTTTGAAGAATCCTTATAGATCATTTATCCATCCATCCATCCATCCATCACCCACCCAGTCATCCATCCATCCACAAACCTACTCATCCACCCACCTACCCACCTGCCTACCTATCCAACCATCTACTCATCCACCCATCCATTCATTAATTTATTCATTGATCCACCTATCCGCCCACTCATTCATCTGCCTACCATCCATCCATCCATCCATCCACTCATTCTCTCATTCATCCATCCACTTATTCATCAATCGGCCTCTCTACCCACTCATCCATTCATCTACCCGTCCATTTGTCCATCTGTGCATGCATCCGTCTGTCCGTCCATGCAACCAAGAAACATTTGCCGAGCACTTAGCATGTGCCACCCAGTGGTGAACAAGGGAGACAAAGTGCCTGCTTTCATGGAACTGACATGCTATTGGGGAAGACAGAGAGTAAAACCAGTAAGCGAATAACGAAACAAAAAAATCATTAAAGGACTGCGATGAGTGCCCAGAAAGAGAAAAACCAAGGAAATGTGAGAACAAACCCAGAGGCCTGGGAAGCTCAGGAAAGGGCTCTCCAAGAAGGTAAGACTTAAGCTGAAAACTGATTGACAGGGAGCAAACCAGACTAAGACAGTGGGAGAAAGATGCCCAAGCAGAGAGAACAGCAAGGCTTTAAGTGGAGGCTCCGAAGTGGCCATGAGCTCGGTGGGCTCGAGGTCCAGGAAGGAGGCCGGCGCAGCTGGACCACAGTGAACGTCGCAAAAACCACTTGCTCCTCTGAAAGGCTGCACGCAATCCAATATAAGATAAACCAAAGCAGAGAGGTTCAGATGAAGCCAGTTAAAACCGCGGAGAGGACCGCCTGCCAGCACGAGCCCAGCTCTTCCCTGGAACATTCGGCACTTGTCGGAATGCTTTGGTGAGGCTGAAAATCTGCCGAGCTCATGGGTGCCTCGGGGTGTACATGTCTGGAGAGGGTGGGCACTGTGTCAGGCAGGGTCTTCCTCGGGGACACACGTTCCTGAACAAAAAGCCCGCCTGTGTGCAGAAGGATTGACAGACACGCCGAATCTCGCTGTGTTCCCCCTCCTGGCAGCGGTGGGCTTACCCCAGCTGGTTCTCCTGAATAGCGTACGGGACATATTTCAGACCAGGAGACTTTGAAGTATGTGTTCTCTTAAGGCTTTACAATGTCAAGCTTCATAACCCAAGAACTGGCTTGCTAGCTTCCTACTTTAAATTGCTCATAATTTGAAACATGCAAACATTTCCACTTTATCAAGCAGGGCTACTAAACATATTATTGCTGGAACCTGCATGTTTTATGGTCTCTATACAGCCAGGGAGCTGAGTTTTATTAAAATAGACTGTTAAGAGGCTCAACTCATTATGGAATCTTCCAGGCCTCGGAATGAAAGAGTTTTGTTTATTCTAAGGGCAGGGGGAGAAAGGGCTGGAAAGAGGGTGGGGATGAGTGTGTGTGTGTGTGTGTGTGTGTGTGTGTGATGGGAAAAAGCAGAGACCACCAACAGTCTCAGTGCCCCTCCCGCCCACGTCTGTGTCCAAGGCCCAGCGTTTGTTAGTGAGGCTGCGGGCCACGGGTCTGTGCCGTATGGCAGAGTGGCTTCATGACAACTGGAAATCAGAAAAAAAAGGATGATTCTTCCCTTGGGGGGCAAAAAAAAAAAAGAGGCCCAGGGCCTCCACCAAGAATGTTGACAACACGACCTGACAAGCGGCAGGTCCTATGCACGGAGGTGATTAAAGGGACGCTGATGGTGAGAACCCAGGCCGACCACGTCAGCCCCACTCGTGCGCTGCTGGGCTGGGGCCCTGTTTGATGCTATGAAGGAGGAGACGCTGCTCTGAAATCCTTCCCGTATATTCGCACAGCCTTCTGTGCTCGTCACAGCAGAGGCGGCGGGCTGCCGGCCCCGCCAGCTCTCAGTGCTATGTTCGTCCCTGTGCTGGCCTTGCAGAGAGGAGAGGTCCTGAGACGACATGGGGTGCAGAGGGACCCAGCTGTCCTCCCATCCCAGCTGCATCTGCAGATAGTCTGTTGCCCCAGATGCCACCAGGGAGCAATTGCAGGAGAGGCCCCAAGTGAGGCCAGCGGAAGAAATGCCCAGCTGGATCCATTCAAGCCACAGAAACATGAAAAACCATGAAAGGCCAATGCTGTGTGAAGTCACTGGTTTGTGTTGGGTGGTTTGGTAGCAACAAAGAGCCCAGGCCCCATGCTTCCCTCCGCTCCTCCTGGGGGTTTTGGGAAAAGCATTTCTCCAAGCAGGCAAAGATGTCTTCCAACCTTCCTGATCATAATGACACTAATAATGACAATGACAGCTGTCATTTATCGAACACCTAGAACATACCCGACACCACTTCTGAAGGTTTTCTGTGTCCCCTGAAGTATAGACAATGATTGGTCCCCACTTTGCCGATGAGGGAACTGAGGCTCAGACTCTAATTCCAAAGTTCCTATTTTTTTTAATCCTCACCTGAGGACTTTTCCCTTGTCTTTAGAGAAAGAGGAAGGAAGAAAGGAAGTGCGCAAGAGAAATATCGAGATGAGAGAAAAACACTGATTGGCTGCCTCCCATATGCACCTGGACTGGGGATTGAGCCCCAAACATAGGTACGTGCCCTAACTGGGAATTGAACCTGCAACCTTTTGGTCTGGGGACGGTGCTTCGACAAACCAAGCCACACCAGCCCGGGCACGGGGCTCCTGTTTTTGACTGCTGCCCCGCACTAACCACAGCCCAGCCCCCGCAGCCAGGGCTGGCGCGGCGCACCGCACCACACTGTGAAACGCTCGATAACCTCAGCTGGCACACGTCACACTGGCAGCTCCTCTGGGCTCACCCTTCATCCCATTTTTACTACGTAACGCCCGGTGGCCAGGAACTGGGCTGGATTCTAGCCATGTCCACAGTGCCTGGCATAAGCCCACGGCCCTCCCTCCTGTGCAGGCTGTCGCCATCCTTGGCCAAGCATCCTACAGTTGCCAGTGACACCTTTCATCCCGGGAATCGCGGTGCCCGATGCCATGGCCGAGCCTACGTGAGCAACCAGTGTCCACGAAAGGGGTCGACTTACACACGCGCAAGTGAGACCTAGGCGGGTGGATGGAGGGACGACGGATGGGCGGATAAACAAGTCACATTCTGACACGCACGCCTTTTAAGAAGCTCCCTCTGGACTAGCTCTCGTAGCGTTTTCAATGTTATAAGAAGCGCCACTCTCACCCATCTGTGACTTTTCGCTTGGCCCCGGTACTGGGCAAAGTGGGTCGGGGACTAAGCTCTGGCTGAGGAGGGGGTCGCAAAGGTGTTAACAGGCTATAAATGACCTTCCTGGCCTATTCGGGCCTAAGTAATGTCCCCAAATTGCCTGCAGTCAAAACTGCCAATTCTGAGCTGATTGCTACGAATCAGGCTCCCCCTCTACGCAATAATGTGATCAATTTCTCATTTCGCTGAATAAATAAGCCGGGAGATGGGGACTGTCTCTGACCTACCGTTAACCTTCCGCCTCATTATTCATATCAGGCCTATGACATGCATGTAAGAAATCCCTGGTTCAATTTTAGCTAATTATTTGTTAGGACTGAAGGCTCTGTGAAGTGTTACTATGGTACAAGCGCCCAGAGGCCTCCGGGTGGGGAAAAGTCGGGCTGAGAAAGCCTTTGTCTGGGAGGCGGGCGGCTGGAGAGCAGGTGCCCTCTCCCCGGCCATAAGCTCACAGTTGGCGTGTCCCTGCCCTTGTACACGCGTGTTTGCCTCTGAGCAGGATGCCTCGGTAATTTCTGACATCTTCGACCACTGCTAACTTACATCTTTTTATCGTTCTTAGCAAAGAGCACCCTCATAGATCAATTCTTTCGCTGGGATTCAATCCAGGGGTAATTATTCTCCTCCCCCGGACCCCCGGTGTCACCCTGGCACAGGCATCGAGGGGATCGGCTTTAGGAACGTTACAAACTTCTGTGCCGATGGCTGGCTGCCTCTGCAGGGATTTCTCCGGAAGCCACAGTAGGTTCGTGTGAGTCAGGAGGAAAGGAGTCACATGAGGGGTCTGCCCGGTGCAGCTGGCAGAAGGGCTGGGGACTGTTGGCTTGGTCCCAGGGCCATGTGGTTCCCCTGGAAGAGGACGCCACTGGCTCAGCCTGGAAGACCTGGTGCCTGTCCCCAAGGGGGCCTGATGGCTGCCCTTGTCGGGCGTCCATCCGGAAAGCAGTATGGTGGATGCCCAAGGAATCTCCCAAGACTGGAAGGGCACAAGCTCTTTTTTGGTGCGTTTGGGTTTCAGAGAACAAAGGCCTTTGTTATACAGTAGCTGTTACGTGGCCTTTATAAAGGTCTAGCCGTTCCTCATTTCCCTGAGAATCTCCCCCAAGCACCTCGCTCCAGGAAGTTCACGGAATGAGCACATCCACTCATTCTGTGCAACGTATGAACTTCGAACACGGGTCACACACACTGGGCTAGATGTCGAAGGCGCAGTAGTGGAGGGATGGCATTATCAGGTACAGTCCTGTCCTCGCGGAATCTTTGGTCCTGTGTGCAGGCAGATGACATTTGAAATGTGATGGCAGTGAGCGGCGGGTTAGGGAAAAGTCATAGGTGTGTGGGGCATGGAGGAGAAGGTGGATTTGGGGGGTCATAGAGGCTTCCTGGAGGTAACCCTGGAGGATGGAAATCTGGGCTGCAGGGAAGAGGTGGATGGGGCTAGGATGGCAGGGGAGGGGACTGTCCCACTAGAAGCAGCATGGAGGGCATCTCAGAGGTAAGTGGGAACATGGTAGCGGGAGGACAGTTTGATTACAACGCGTGAAGAAAGAGGTCAAAGACATAAGTAAAACCCAGTCATGAGGGGCCTTATTCGTCCACTTCTGGGTGAGAATGTTCCAATTGGGGGGCAGGGGGCGCCGTGTCCTCCAAGAACAGACCTGCCAGAATGTGAGCTTCCTGAGGGCAGGGGCCCTGTCTCATTCACCCCCGCATCCCCAGTGTTTCATGAACCTACGAGATGAACAAATCAACGTTGAAGTCCCGGCTCCCCTTGGAGGGTCTCCGAGGGGGCCCACTGAGACGCTGAGAAGGGTCAGTCCATGGAGGACAGAACAGGGCATCTGGCTGTCCCTGGTGCTGGCTCCCCCCGCACACCCTCCCCCGGGCTGGCCCCTCTGCATCCCCGAGGCCAGGGAAGGGCCAGGAGCCAGGGTGGCCAGCGGAAGCTCGCTTGGGTGATGAATGACTAAACGACTCCGAGTGAGTGGCCTGGGGTCAGGACCAGGAGTGGGGCCCAGCCAGAGGGAGCCGCGGAACTGTGAGGAGTAATGCCATGATCCAAGCGACCGTTCACTGGTCGCTTATTCTGCCGCAGACACGGTCCAATCTTGTCACGCTCATTATCTCATTTAATCCTCCCCGCAGCCCCCCCCTAATGGACTGGCACTATTGCATTATGACCCCCACTTTACGTCGGAGGCCCTGAGACCCAGAGGGCCCAACGACACAGCAGGGACATAGAGCCCAGCATTAGACCCCAGGCCACTTGCCTCCTAGCCCACTCCAGGCTGTCCTGCGACCAGGAGCTCAAACCGCAGCTGGCGGTGGGTCACACTGCATCCCTGTGCCCGGCAGAGGAGGGCCTTCTGGACACCTCTCAGCAGAGAAAACGGAGAAGACAAAATTATCACCCTGGGGATACGCGCGTCTGACTGGAGAGGGGAACTCATTTCTCCCAGGACTTTGGGAGATTCCAGCTGGGGAAGGGGACCACCCTGCCTCTGTGTTGATACCCTTGGACGACAAGCTCTCTCAAGATAAAATGCAAATGAGTTTAGACTTCCTTCCTTTTTTCACTCATTAATTCGGCCAATTTATTGCGTTCCTACTGTTTTAGGGGCTGGAGTTCCCACAGGGCACTGGGTTGAGAGGACCCCTGTTCCCCCGGAACTGGGGGACGTTCCAGGAGCTAAGGGAGCGAAGAAGAGGGGGCTGAGGCTCATCTGCGGGTTCCAGAGATTGGAAGGGAGGCAGGAGCAGATCAGGGGAAGGAGCTGCGGCATGGGGCGGCGGTGGGGCGGCGGTGGGTGCAGGAGAGAGCAGCACCCTGGCTTTAAGGATCCAGGTTCGAAGGACCAAGAGGGGAGGCATGCAGGCGGGTCCCTGTTTGGAAGAGGAAGGAGAGGCTGCATTCAGACTGGAGAAGGAAATCCGTTGCCCCAAGGCACCCAGCCCAGGCAAGGAGTGGGGCCGAACCCTGCTCACCGGCCACTGCAAGCTGTACACTCCGATGCTGCTTCCCGGAGCAGACATCCTTTCCAAGTTCACACCAGGTCCCCTCTGGCCCAGCAGTGGCCCGCAGCAGACCACTTCGTAAACACGCCCCCAGTGTGTCTCTACTCGTCGGAAGAAGCTTGGACTCTCTGAGCCTGGCGGGGCTCCGTGGGCAGGCGGCTGGTCTCGGGAGCTGGAGGCTCGAGGGCCCTTTGCCACCTTCCATCGTCACACCTGTGCACGATGGGAAACGGCCACCTAACTGGCTCTGGGAAGAAGTGGCCTGGAGCCATTTCTCTCTCCCATCTTTAGCGTCCGTTTCATAGAGCTACCTTCATATGTGTTTCAAATTCACCACAAACTCCATTTAAAAGTTTTTCTTGCATCTCCATTTCTTCGGATTCCTCCCAGAATCCATGACAAATATTCGCTAATGAGCTAACACTGTTGCGGATCAAGGTCCCGGCCCTGAGTGGTGCAGGCCCAGGCTGGGTCCTCCCAGGGCCGAGCCCTGGCCCAGGCAGGAAGTTAGCCATGAGGAAGTTCATGTGAAGAAAAATGAGAGTCTCTCTCCCTCGATCCAGCACCTCACCGCCGGCTCTGACCCGGAGCCAGGGATCGGTGACCAGTATCTCAGTGGCTGTTTTGCACGACAGCTTGCATGCCTGAGCTCATTCATCAACTTCTGGGCAACAGTAGCAGTTGGTGGAAAACTCACATGGGTCCCTGAATCCGGGGGCACGGGAGGGACGTGGTGAGATACAAGACAGACCTTTCCCGTGATGGTAGGAAAATTCCCGGCACCCCCAGGCCTCTTGTCCGGTCCCCAGCCACAGTCTCACTTTTTCCACGGTCTTATCAAGTTCTGATAGGCAGGACTAAGCCAGCCTTCAAGAGAAACGGAAGCTCTGGGGAAACCGCAGCCACCGAGTCCCCCCCACGTCACACCCGCGCAGCCCCACGTAGGTTCAGCCCTCAAAGCCCAGTATCTGCCAGCTCGGTCACTTCTCCTCTTTCCCGTGCACATGGCGGCTCTGCAATAAGGAGGAAGCTGAGCTGGACAGGAAGTCGTCAGTGACAGAAGGTCATGGATCCTCTGGCAAAGCCTGGCTTTGACCTGTGAGCTGGAAGAGGGCGATGGAACTCCCGAAGAGGGTCTATTGGTGGCCTTTGGGAGTCGCTGTTAGTCCTTAAAGCTGCCGCTAGGCTATTCCAAGGAGAATAGGCAGGATTGTACTTCCTGCCCTGCCCCGCCCCGCCCAGCATGGGCGAGTGGGACCGTGTGACCAGGGCCGGCCAATGAGCAGCTAGTGCAAGAGACAAGCATTCCTGTCTGGCTATGCGGGTACTTGCCAAGCAGGACATTGTCCAGGGCAGTGATTTCCAACCTTTCTCACCTCGTGGCACACATACACTAACGACTAAAATTCTGCGACACACCAAAAAATACTTATTTGCCGATCTGACAAAACAAGGTATAATTTTGATTCATTCATGCCGGACATTCATGCCAGGCATTCATGCCAGCTATTGTTGTGATGACTGTTGTCATTTGTTTATTTGACAATCGAAGGGAAAAGAGGTCAGTGCCCCTGACTAAAGAGTCAGATAGCGCGTGTTTTCCAAATTCTTGCGGCCCACAGGTTGGAGGTCACTGTTCTAGGGCCCTCTCTTTTCTCTCCGGTTCCGTATCAGCGGCACTGAGGTGGCGGAAGCTCTGACCGTCCGGATGCCTGTGGGACTCCAGGATGGACACGGACCTTCTGCCAGCCACGGTGGCCGCGTAGCGTGAACCAGATACGAGCCTGTGTTGATTTATGTTTCTGAACCATTTTAACTGTAGGTAGAGATGAGGCACGACACATTTTCGCTCTTATCTCCTGTCCCCCTGCAGCCCCGCCCCCAACGACCAGGCCAGTGATCATGCTTCTCAGGCCTCAGCAATGGCAGTTTCCATAACTTTCCTGTCTGTCTGTCCTCCTCCCCAGGGGTGCCAGCTCCCCCACGGCAAGCCCCATATCAGTCACGGTCCCTTTTTCATCCCTGACAAATTAGGTACTTAAGAAACATTTGTGCAAAGAAGTAATTGCTCCAGAGGGTCTTAAGACATTCGGACATGTACTGCTCTTCATTGAAACACGCCCCAAATTTTAATATGTGGGTGGAGTTTTATAGGAGCAAGAGTTGGGATTCGAGTGACAGATGCTCGGTCAGGGTTCCAAGAGCCTCAGTGTCTCCGTCTCTCACATGGGAATATCCCTCCTTCTCAATATTCATGGCCCGGGGAGGGCAGCTGAGGGGTCAGATGACGGGGGAAGGGGGTTTGGGGGGTGGGGACGCTTCCTGGAGGCAGCGCCCCGGAGGGCCGCTGCCCGCTCCACCCCCAGGGCACTCTCTGTTCTAAAAACATTTCTACTTCACCAGCTCCTCTGAGACTATGGTTCCCGTTTTTCCAGATGCAAAGCAAACTCACAAAAGTTTAATGGGAAAGAAAGAATAATTTCTACTGTTTACTGAGCGCCGACCACCCTGTGGAAGAGGCGAGAGATGACTGTGAACTCTTGCCATCAGAGAAGTGGCCGTCCTCGCAGCGACATTGGGAAAGGGACTTGGCTCCGCCCGGGCAGCTGCTGCTCTTGCCCCGTGTTCTCAGCAGTGCTGGGCTAAGAGAGAAGCACTGAGATCCTTCTTCTGGGAAGAGTGTCTGCCCTACTTGGGACCAAGCTGCAGCCTGCCTTCCCCAGTGGGGAGGAACACGAACTTGAGCACAGTCTGTATGGCACCATGAAATGCCCCCTCCCAGACCCCACGCACACCTGTATGCACAGCATGGGGAGAGAGGGTCGACATTTCTATCTACCCTTTATGACCATTAGCGTGGGGACGCCAGAAGTATTTTGCAGATGACAAATCCCTGCATATGGAAATGTGATCACACTTGTGATGATGATGGGGGCTGAGGAGGGTAATTGTTTTCCTATAAAAGAACAGAGAGGCAGTGAAAGGTGTAGAAGGTGGAGGTGTCGC